>CAJQUW010016335.1:0-17382 GCA_907163375.1 Prostheceraeus crozeri
TATATTGCGCGCAGAACAAGACGAGTTCCAGAATTGTGCTGTATTAACCAAGGAGCAATGAAAGAATGAAATACATCTGCATAGCGCAGTCATGAAGACCGGTGGTGATTAGATCTCCACCGTGCATGCATAGAACAATTGGGCACTGAACAATACAACACCCCTACATCAAGTTAAAAAAAAGTCAAAAATTACCATAGCCAAGCCTATTTGGTTTCCGCCTTACTCGTTCACTCCTTCGGTGATGTTCAGCTTCTTTTTCAGGAATTATTACTTCAGAACCAGTGCCTTGACAGGATGTTGCTTCTTTGGACACACGAGACTGAATATCGTTTGCATGGACCAACCGATCACGGTCGTCAATACCAGTATTTGTACCAACTTGAATCGCTGTACCAGTTCTTGCTTCAGGAGAAGTTTCAACCTTTATATATACTGGGACCTTCTGCACAGTCGGTTGAAATTCAGTCAGCTTTGAAGATAATGATGTCCTGGGTGTCTTCTGAAACACAAAGCTGGCAGGAACTGAGCCATGAGCAGGATCAGGAGTGGTATTGTACCAAAGACAAAACTTGATAATGTCACTTTCGCAAGTACCGTTATTTCGAACCATGAATAGCTTGAAAGTCGAGATGAACTTTTCCACTTTGCCATTTGATTGATGATGACCCGCCGGTGTAGTCACATGTTGTATGCTATTGTCCTTCAAGAAATTCTCGAATTCCGAGCTCACAAAATTAGTGCCATTGTCGCCAACCATCCCACAAGGAATACCAATATATTTGAAAATTCGCCGAAGTGCAGAAATAGACGAATTAGATGATAAGTCCGATACTGTTTGAATATCAGCCCAGTTTGTAGCAGCATCAATGAAGATAAGGTAAGTTTTATCCTTGAAATGAGCCAAATCAATATGAACTCGATCCAGAAAGTCTTTTGCATCAGGCCAAGAGGATAAACCACGACGTGTAGTGCGACGGACATGAGTCTGACAGATGCAGCAAGTCTGAACAAAGCCATTGTTCTATCGCAGGCCACCAAAAATATTGCCTTGTAAGCCTGACCATCTTCGTCATGCCAGGATGTCCATCGTGTAATAAATTGAGGATCCTTTTGCGAAACTGTTGCGAAGGGACTATTCTGAGACCTTTATATATCAGACCATTTTGAATCGAATATTCTTGTCTCATCTTACTGTATGGGAGTAGCTTGTGTGGAATAGTTGAAGGCCATCCATTTACAATGTAACGTTTCAGAGTATCCATGTCTTTATCCTTTGCTTGGGATAACTGTCGTAACAGAGTTTCATTGTCTACGAATTCATCAAGGGCATTGAGCTCGAGTAAATTCACCATCGGGACAGAGGATTTTCACCAGTGCCAAGTCGAGATAATGTATCAGTAGCCAACATACAATTTCCACTCTTGTAATTTACCTTGTAGTTGTAGGCTCGAAGAGTAATCGCCCACCTTTGTAATCGCGCCGAGATACGTTCATTGGTCTTGTTATTGTCAAATATAAATTGTAGAAGTCTATGATCGCTAACAATGATGAACGAGCGACCACATAGGAATTTATGGAAGTATTTTACAGCTTCAACTACCCCAAGAGCCTCTCTCTCAATGTTTGAGTAGTTTGATTCCGCAGGTGTCAAAACTCTACTTCCAACCCAAACAACCTCATTGTTCTTGATCATGGGCCAAGACGAATCCAATACCACTCTTAGAGGCATCTGAGAACACATACAATTGTTTCTTTTGATCATAGCAAGTAATAGAACCAGTAGAAATCTTCTGAATAAGCTCCGATACAATGACATCATATTTCTTTGGCCATTCCCATCTTGCATCCTTTCTGAGTAAGTTATACAGAGGTCGCGCCATGGAGGAAAAATTAGCGCAAAAGTGTCCATAGTGGCTTAAGGTACCAAGCAAACTGCGAAGTTGAACTTTGTCTTTCGGCATTTGCAGATCTTTGAAAGCTTGCAATCGTTTGGGCTGAGGGAGAAGTTTACCATCTTTCAAGACAAAACCAAGGAAATTCACACTACTGTGATATTTGAGACTTGCTGTCATTGATTTCAAAGCCAAACTGATAAAGTCTTTCACGAACCTTGCAAAGTCGGGAATCATGTTGCTCTTGAGAAACACCAGTTACGATGACATCATCCTGATATGGAGGAACCCCATGTATATCACTGAGAACACCATCAATAATCTCTTGAAACATTAGCGGAGCAGCCGAAATGCCAAATGGGAGAGATTTGTATGCATAATGTCCCATATGAGTAGATATACACGTATACTTCTGACTCGAAGGTGACAAATTCACTTGCAAATACGCATCCATCATATCAAGAACCGAGTAAATTTTACCACCTGAGATTTTCTCCAGAATGTCTTGTAGCAATGGAACAGTATAGGAATCACAGTCAATAACACGATTGATTGTTTTTGAATAATCTCCACACAGACGAATTGGTCTCGAAGCTCCTGCTTGTTTAACAACAGCGACTATTGGTGCAGACATCACGGGACTTTAAACAGGAAATATAATCTTGGCATCCAAAAGTCTCTTGATCTCATTCTCCACATGAATTTTCATTGAAAACGGCAATGATCTCGCTGGGCATACCATGCCATCAAGCGTTATACCATCAGTCTTAAGCCGGAAGCTTACTTCATAGCGCGAATCACTGCAGGTCACTGGATAACACGACAAAAATGTAGGTTCAATAATTTGATTGAGGAAATTAAGACCCAATATTGGTTTTTGATCATCTCTGGTTACATGAATTCGACCAATGAATCTTTTTGACTGATAAATCATCTCCCCTCTTTGAATCATACCACACATAGGAACTATATGTTTACCATAAGCCAACACATGAGATTCATTGTAGGAAGGAGTCGTCAATTCATATCCAGTTCGTAAGGCAATGCTCTCAGGAATTACAGTAACTTGACTTCCACTATCTAATAGAAAATCGATGGAAGCTTGACCAAGACTGCAAGTCTCTCTCCAAAATTCGGGAGTGCGGTCGAAATTGTAATCTGATTGCATTGTCAAAACAATATTAGTTGTGGTCATATTATCGTCATTTGAAGGAATTGTAAATGCAATATTATTATTGGAAAGAATTGAAACTCTGCAAAACCTTTGCCAAATGACCAACTTTTTGACAGTTATCGCACACAACCGTCTTGTATTTACAGTCCTTTCTGACATGACCCTTGCCTCCACAACTATAACATTTATAACTAGGTGATGGAGAAAATTTTGTAGCCTTGGTTGGTTGAATTTTGAGGAATGATTTATTGGATCGTGCCGAAATAGAGGCAACCACAGCATCAGGTTTGGCAGCTGTTACAACAGATTCCTGTAGAAGAGCTTCTTGTATGGCATCATCAAGTGTGAGAGTAGCATCAGCAAGCAGTTTCTCTCTCGTACGTTGGTCACGTATGCCGAATATAAACTGGGAGAGAATTAGTGCATCTCGCAGAGTTCCGAATTCACATTTTGATGCTTGATCTTTCAACCGTTGAAGAAAAACAGTCGCAGACTCGTCTTTTTGAACCATAGAATGCAATCGATGTCTTTCGTAATGAAGAATGAGCTTAGGCTTGAGATGTGTCATAACATTCAGCTTGATAGAATCGAAAGTAACATCAGTGGAGTCTACAGATGTCGGAGAGAATAGCGTGGAGATAAGTGAGAAAGCTTTGCAACCGCATGAAGAGAACTGCTTTCTTTACATCTTTCAGCTTGTTTGCTTCGACATAGAATTCAAGCATTTGAAACCATTGCTCAACCTCTGAAAATGTAGGAGGCATGTCTTCCAGTTTCCTCGTCGCCATGTTGTATTATATTGCGCGCAGAACAAGACGAGTTCCAGAATTGTGCTGTATTGACTAAGGAGCAATGAAAGAATGAAATACATCTGCATAGCGCAGTCATGAAGACCGGTGGTGATTACATCTCATTAGAACTATAATGAATGCGTGTAGAACAGTTAATAACAATAACTGCGAAGGAGGCTCTGCAGTGATAGCTGCAAAAGTAAGAATGATACAACAATAACTACCGGAGAAGTTGCTCCAATTGTTCTCCATTGTGCTTGATGGAATAGGAACAGGTCAACTGCGAAGAAACAATGCGATAACCGATCGAAGAGTTGAATTCTCGAAGATATTCTTTAACATGAAGTGCGATGAAGAAACCTTGCAGGATAACATGTGGTGGTCAGATGAAGCGTGCTTTAAATTAGGCGGTCACATTAATCGACATCACTGGAGTCATGCAAACCCTGGAGTGACCGCTTGAGCTGCAATGTCAAGCAAGGAGATTATCGGGACATTCCTCTTCGACGCACCGGTCACTGCAGAGCGGTACCTCAGCATACTTCAAATCTGCGTCTTTTATCAATACAGCAACAAAGAGACATTCACTTCCAGCAAGAAGCAGCTCCGCCACACCATGCGCATCGTGTTTGTGACATGGACTTTAATGGTAGATGGATTGGCCGACGTGGACCGATCGATAGGCCAGCGCGTTCACCCGATTAATCCCCGATGGATTTCGTCTTCTTGAGTGCTCTTAAAGACGTGATGTACGAAGAGAAACTACGTACCCCTCTTGACATTTGTCGAGTTATAAATGAAAGTTCGCCACAGTCGACGAGGAATACTCCCACAAAGTTTGTTGCAGTGTTGCTTCGCACCTGTTCTCTTGCATCGAGCAAAATGGTTGTGAATTTGGGGAGCTTTGTTGGTAGCTAATATTGTATCACTGTCTCCTTCGCAGTTATCATTGCATTATTTCATTCGTAGCTTTTATTCTTTTACGTCAGCTGAAAACCTTGCAATAGATGTTGACAAACAAAATCGGGCGAAACTTTTTGGACAACATAATAAAACAAATCACAAGAATCTTTGTCAGGGGTCACCACATAGACAGCTGTGAAGCCAGCTTATATACCACAACAGACATATGACTATGCATTCATGTTCCAATCGGCTGATATTTCTCATTGTACAGTCCGTTTCATAAAAAGTGGATCATCCTAAAATTTGACTAAATAAAACATAAGTATGATACAGAAAGCATTTTTCATGTTATTTCATGTCCCTAATATATTTAAATGTCCTTATATAATCTGATAAGCTATGATACAGTAACGGTTCTTAAGAAGCTAATATTTTGTGACCCTACCCTTATTGTCAATGACATAACCAATTCGTCTAGGCATTGATTCGATGATATCGTTGATTTTTGACTGATCTAACTTTCTCCACTCTCTTTTTAACAGTGACGTAAGTTGTGATACGCCATCTGTAGGTAGCAGTGAACAACGAACGTTACGTTTTAGAATACTTCATACATTTTCTATGGGATTCAGATCAGGAGAACGAGCTGGCCAAGATAATGTCCTAAACCCTAATTGAGACTTGCATAAGTTGACTCTACTACTCCTGTGACACGTAGCATTATCATCCATAAATAACCAAGTCGATGGATCACCAAGTTGATCTGTCATTTGGCCAAGGTTCATTCGTAAAACATTCACATAGCGTTCAGAATTCATGGTTCCTTGCTGTATGTGAAGTTCAGAGCGGCCATTGGTCCAAATGCCAGCCCAAATCAGTAGAGTCGCACCACTTTGTACCCGGGGACGATGTAAATGTCTCGGAATTTCCTGATCAGATTTTATCCATAATCTCAATCGACCATCACTATCCTTCAGACGGACTGATGCCTCATCAGACCAGACAACCCGATCCCATTGATTTCGCCAGTGACAATGACTCATTGCCCATCTGAGACGTCTTTTTGTATGCTGATCTGATAATTCGATCTGAGAGGGCCTCTTACAGCTCTTGAAATTCGACTCAATAAGTCTTCTACGAATAGTGGACTTAGAAATAGACGAGTCTAGTGCAGCCATCTCAGTTAACGAGAGACTTGGATCAACTTTAACAAATCTCAAAATTAGGCGGTCTCTACGTTTGGATGTTTTGCGTGGACGGCCAGAGCCCTCTTTACGACAGAGTCGAAAATCATCATTATGCCATCGATGCACATTTGTGCAAGGGACATTTAGTCGCTTGCTTGTAGCTCGCAAAGAAAAGCCTAGTTCTAGCAAGGCTGACACTTTGCCTTTTGTGAATGCGATCTCGTTATTGTTCATTTGTGCTTTGTATTGTTTTCAACCGGTAAGAGATAGATTTCTAGCTGAAAGCAATCAGGAGTGCTGCCAACACCACCGCAACGAAGTCAGGAAGCTATGGAACATGAAGTCCAGTTAATCACATGTAGCAGTTACATTATTGTTGATGAACAATGGTGCTATACTGGCTCTGATTGACCGATTTTCTTTATTTTTGTTTTGCTTGATAGCTTTTGGCTTGTAGAACAACATATTACATAACAAAGGAAACAAATGTAATTTTATAAGAGTGACATTGCTAAATGAAGATCAAATTATCTACTACTTTTTTATCTATAACAGGAAAACAACTCAATATTCATGCTAATATTAGTAAGCACAACTGCCATATCTTCCGAATTTCAGAGAAATTCGTTCAAGTTTGGCGGAGTTAGACAAAGTTGAAGTTAAGGCGATGTTTAAGGGTGATCCATTTTTTATGAAACAATCTGTAGTTAGACTAAAGGCTGACAATAAATCTAGTGGGATGTCTACCGTCGGCAGCAAAAACAAAGCATCATGAAATTTAGCGATTTTCAGTAGAGGCATTTAAAGTTTCTGACCTTACATGTTATATAACTTTTGATTAGAATATCCGATTTTCAAAATTCTTTATTCATGGAAATCGTCATTATCTATGTAAAATGATTGTATAAAAATTAGCACTGTTTTTGTTGCGCTAATATCTACTTGAATCGCAAATGTATTTTTGCGGACTGTGTCAGACCAGACATAACATACTTCGGAAGCAAGAACAACGTATTTCGTTTCACGTGAAATTTTAATTTCTAAGCCAATCTGCTAAAACAACACATTTCGTGTTACGTGCAGAAATTCTAAAGTTATATCATTTTGCAGGATGTGAATGGGCCTACAATGTATCCTATTTCTACATTATCATTGTAGCTTCATCCTCCCAATGATTTTGATTTTCTGAAGCAAAAACGTGCAGTAAATAAATACCGTATATACTCGCATATAAGCCGAGTTTAGAAGTATAAAATACAATGCTGAAATCAGGGGGTCGGCTTATATGCGTATAAAACAAAATGAACACAAGGACAGATACTAATGCCAATTTTCCAGCTACACGTTTTCATCGCTATCTGCCTTTTTATTTGGTTGTGTGTCACCAGTGGCGAGCCGTAACCAAGCTAGAGGTAATGATGAAGCCGACGTCATTGGTACACGGTTTGGTTTCTTAGAAATAAAAAAATTTCTTCTATTTCTTTTAGTATGTAACATAAAAGTAAGCATTTATCATCTTTACAGTAACAAATTTCTATGAACCAAAAATATAGTGTAAAATTAGATAAGTTGAGTACCGGCTTATATGCGGGTTTTTGCAAAAACTGGTAATTCTAAAGCAATTTTAGATGGTCGGCTTATATGCGAGATCGGCTTATATGCGAGTATATACGGTAGGCAAAGAGACAACTTGCTTGATTGCATCATAAAGATGATTTGATTGATTCCAAAGATCAACGCTTGACTTTTAAAACATGCAAATAAGGCAAAAATAAAGCAAGTTTCAAGAGTTCTTCATTTCTTACTAGTAGGCCTACTGAACGAGATCCAATAGATTTTTTGATGCATCGATTTGATTTCGACTGGTTCATGTTTTGAGCATCTCTTTCTCGTCGTAAAAATTCTCAACAAAGGCACTATTCACAGCAATCGTAAAATGAACATCCTTGAAATGCACCATTCGAGTGTTGGCAAATTCTTTCACAGACAGGGTGCAAAAATGTTTAAGCGATGAAAGTCTTTCTCAGATAGGTCTCGAGTCTCTAGCCTCTTCCGAGAGAAGTAGAAGAGCCTCTTTAAATCACAAAAGTCCCAGATGTTTTCCGTTTTTTCCGATTTTTTCTCCAATACTGGCATGCACACTGTCATATGACATGAAAATGTGTCCCTCTTCCAAGTATTTGATTGTGAGGGTTTTCGCACGAATTCTTGAATCACTTGCTAAACGAACTAATGCGCAAAAGAGGAGTTGACTCTATTCTGAGCGTTGCTATTATCAGTACAGTTTATAATGAATGTGTAAGGATGCCATGTTATCCGCTTTTCTTTCACCAACTCCTTCGAGCCAAACAACACAAATATTGTCTGTCTATTCTTGCCAACATTACAAAGTGCTTCGTTGAATGCTGCCAACTTTCTTGAAAAGCATGATGAGTCTTTGGTTGCCAACTTTGGTAAAAAGGAGAACTTTCTGCATATCTACTGTTACAACATTTGAATGCCCTTCATCTTCATTTGAGCTACCTACTAAATTCATTTCATTTGTTGCTTTGATGCTTCGCTCTCGGTGAGACTTATATTCGACACAAGATCATCATCGTTGCATTCGAAACTAACTTTGAGACGAAACAAAGCAAACGTATCGAACAATCGTCGATGTAAACAATCGTGGAGAGCTGGTGGATCGAGGGCAATGTTCATGGAATTGAAATTGGTCGAAAACCAATTGATTGAACAAGCAGGTTGATCATTGCCACCTTTCATCTGAGATTCAAAAAGCATGTTGTATAATTTCACCTTGGAGAAGTCGCTCGGCACATATCTCCGATTTAGTGCATGGGCTCTTCGATAGCGTGAAATACAGCATGTGTGAGCTTAGCAACGATACTCAGCACAGCCATTTTGAAAGAAGGAGAATGCCACGCAAATAAACTTGACAGATCGACGTATTGGAGTGCGCCAGCATATGCCACCCATCATACGAAGGAATTCTAGTATATTCTAATTTAGGAGAAATCGCTGGCCGTTAGTTCTACATGGTGGTGTAGTGAAGTTAACACCGCCGCTAGAATTTTACTTCTACATACACAATCAAAGCTACAAGGCAGGCTAGAATAGACACATAAGTATTACCAAAGCTGTGCCAGCAATTTCTACATCGAAAACACTACAGTTACGGAGGAATCAAAACATCTAGATGGAGTGTGGCAGAATGTGACACTCGTATAATTTACGAAAATTGAACCAACCCGAAAACTCAATGAAACGGCGATTATGAAATCAATGAAAGCTCAATAACGGTGATCTGAGGTGGCACCGCCATTTTGAAAGATGCATCTGAGCTGCACTTTCATGAAATAAACGAGTGGCACATGCGGTGCACTCCGTCTAGATAGAATCTAACCGTTGTTTGACTGGCACATGCATTTTTCACAGCAGCAATGCTGCTTCACATCATCGCCATTTTTGCTGTCTGGTTTTAATTTCTCCGCAAGCACGGTGTTTAGATGCAGAAATTTGCTGGCACATGTTTTGGTAATGCTTATGTGTCTATTCCATCATGTTTTGTAGTATTTATTGTGTATTTTAGAAATAGAATTCTAGTGGCGGTGCTAACTTCACTTCACCTCCATGTCGAACTATCGGCTAGCAGATAGCGATTTCTGCCAAACAAGAAACATTTCCTTCAAAGTGTTGGATTACACATGCTGGCACACTCCTAATGTATCGATCTGTGAGATTTATCTACATGCTGGCGTACCATCTGTCTACTTTCTAACAATCTGGTATCAGTTTAGAGAATAGGCATGGCCTTGATGCAGTAATTCATGGTCCTGTTAGGTTGTACAACGGCAGTTCAAATTGTCGTTGTGTCGTCAGTGCTTCAAGCAAGCTGTAGGCTTCTAGGACGTGCACAGAATCTCGAATCGATAGTTTCAGAACATGTATAAAGCAATTTCATTGAGTATGCAGTACTTTGCTTTCAATTTGAACTTCTTACTTTGAGCTATTTCACTCTTTTGCGTTGTTTTACCTACCATTATTCAGCAACCTCATTTGAAATAATGGCGAGAAAAACAGCGTATCATACCTATCTTTTTGGATTGCGAGCAAGAAGAACAGCGTAAAACGAAATACGACTTTATTCCAGTACGGAAAAGATAGTTACTCTAAAATACGTTGTTTCAAAATTTTTTATCTCTCTTGGTATTACTTGTATGAATATAAGCTTTTGATATATAAAAGTTCGAGGTTCAAATGGTCATTCAAACTACTGGCAGCAAAAACAACGTATTTCGAAATACGTTATTTTTCCTACCAACGGTAGTTGTGTTAGAACGTACATGTATACAGATGGCGTTTTAATCGGTCAGCAATAATCCGCAGTGCTAATAATAATCCAGTGGGCCAACAGCAATCGGAAAAGTTTTTGGTGAATGCTACTGTTGTCTACTGTTGTCATAACTCTTAGGCCTCAGGCACACTGAAAGCAAAGCAAACACGAGCGTCCCTAGCAAACGCGGGCAAACGTATCTCCGCAAGCTATCACACGCTCTTGTTTGCTTTGCTCGCAGTGCTGCAATGATGACTTTATATTTGCTGTAAAACGTTTTGCTCGGAAACGCTTGGAAAAGCTCGCAGTGTGGCTGAGGCCTTAAGCTCGCGCAAATGTCTAAAAATAAAGACTCATACAAAGTGCTACTTGTCAAAAAAAGAACAAAACTAGGAAATGTTGCTGAAAAAACGTCGTCTATTGAGAAATGTGTACATCCGAGAACAGGGTCGTAAAGGCTACGCTTTAGCAGATACACTGTGGATTTATTGTTCAAAAATATTGAATGCTGTTGATCTGAGAGGATTACAGATGACATCCAACTGGTCAAGAAGATTCAGACTTCAATCCTGTCATGGGTCTGTCTGGCTGATGCATTATTCAAAATGATTTATTGCATTTGTTGATGCTGAATAGGGAAATCATTAATGCAGTGATCCAGTGATCAGAGTGTGAGAGTGAAGTCATCATACTGCTGCCTCAATTCGCAATAATTTCTAAACATCGACTTCATATCTGAATATTAATCTTTACACGAGTGAATTGGACACTATCCTGGTCTTAAGAGATTATTTCTTTTTAATAATTCATTTGTAGATCTATCAGAAGAAATTTGTCAACTCTTTTTCGGTTCATCATTGTCATCTTCCCCTTTGGTACATGAAATTGACATAATTCTTGTGATTGACAGCCCAAACGCAGCAGAAACAACATCAACACAGTCGTTATTTACCACTTCGTCAAGGAAAGAGAAAACTTCGCCGACTCCAGCTCATAATTTAAGAGCAGTCAGTAGCATCATTTTCTACTGCCGCATTCATGCTCAAAATTCGGAATAATTTGTAAAATGCACTTTAGAAGATTTGAATGTGTCGAAGCCCTTCGAGAGCTCAATCCATCGTATTATTAATTGTAACCCTAAGTACATTTTCTGTTGTTTGTGATGAGTTTTAGTCTATTATTAACTTTCGTGCGTGATTGATGCTTGAATATCCAAATTTTAACTTCGATCAATGAACTATATTTTTGTTCTGCTTCTGTATAGATACTGAGGAGAATGTTAATTAAGCATCAGTGGAGAGCGCCATTGCATTTGTCAAAATATGAATTACAGAAACTAGGTCATGAAAAGCTCATTAGCTCGTTTTTACTGTCTAGAATTTGAGATATCATTCATTCATCTTATTCACAGATTGAAGGGTAATCAGAGACACTCGATTCTGCATCTATCTGTCGATTGACTGTTGTCGGTGGTTGTTCAGCCGAGAGGCAATATCTAAATCAGGGTTCAACAAACATTGCGGATGTGTCCCAAACGTTAGAACGCTTGACAATCTGGTTGGGACAATTGAATTTCCGGAACGAATAAACGGAACGGGTCATGTTCAATATCACTTGGCGAATAATGCGCGTATAAATGTGTAACAGGTCCATATGATACACATATAAAAGACCTGTGAATACAAAGCCGCTAGTACATATCACTAAGGCCACGAGCTTGTGGAAACGAGTATAGAAAATGTTGGATAAGGGCCACACATGGATACACTGTTGAATATTAGGAGAAAATAGGCGACATTTCAAACCAGAAAAATAATAATTGAATAGGCGATTTTTTCTGATACTGAAGAAATCAAGCTGCTAAGTGTTTTTGGGAAACTTTGATTGAACACGCAAGCATATAGGAAAATGAATAAAAAAGGGAGATTTCGTAATTTGACATAAGATAGAAGACTAATTGTTAAATGAACTGGCATTGTGTAATGTGGACAGGAGATGAATATTATTTCACTAACATATTTCACATCCATGCACAAAAGGAACCCATAGAAAGGCACATGATAGATTTAAACGGTTTTCATTGGATAATTTGTTAACTCATCCGTGCAAATAATCATTTGTTTTATGATTGCTCGGATAAATTGATGGAATAAAGAAATCAAGCAAATGACTAATCGGTTGTAGGCTATATCCATGAATATAATTCAAAGCTTTTATTGAACAAGAAAACAACATTCATAAAGGTTGGCAGGGAACATAGTTGAATAGACATTTACTCCAAAAGACGTGTCCATTCTGCAAAGGTTATTTCAGTGCTTTAACAATTATTTGCTCTTAATGAAACAGTATGAATTGCTAAGCAATCGGAAGCTGATGGTGAAATTCAGGAAATAGACATATTGTCGAAGACGAAATGGCTGTGCGATTTTGATTTCAACTGATGAAAGATTTATTTCTTCCGTGTATCTGCAGATGCAACTGCAAAGAGACAGATTAGTGTTCATCAGTAGAAACAAAACATAAAGCATAAAGTATGAAGAACCAAAGTGCGTATACATACAGGTTGTTCAAAAGTTGCTTCCTAATGTAATGTCTCTATTGTTCCGACAACAAGAAAGTGACATATGAATGATATTTTCATGAAAGATATTTTTTGGGAATTCTTTAGACATTAAAAGTCTTGTCATTTGCTATTTTATAAGTTATTCATTACTTCTATTGACATCACAATTTTTGAAATTTCTGACTAGTATTTGATGCAATGAATGATGATTTACTGTTCTACTATTTAAGGATAGACATGGAGAGCATGGCATATTATGCTCATGTAAACGGTATTTATTGTTAACATGTCAGAAATGAAACGATTCTTCACTTACAATACTACACACATGCAAAATATACTTCCCAAGCTTATGATGTCAACCAAATAATATTCTAGTAAAGACAGTGTGCGTAGAATTGAGTTTGAACGTGTGAAGTCAGATATAGTATTCGACGAGCAGACGTTGATGGCGTATATCTACGAGTACTTCTGGATAGATAAAACGACACCGAAAGGAAGCTCCGACTGTTTTTCATTATTTGTTGAGAAGATGCTCCAGTCGTTTTTATTCACTGAAAGTTAGAAAGCGTCTTGGAATACATTTAGCTTTGGTATTTCAGGTGATGCTTGAAGATTTGCGTTTCTTCTGTTTTCAGTAATTTGTTATTCTAAGCTATCAAGACAAATGCATCATCAACAAGCTTTGTCAGATAATCTGGTTTTGTTTTAATGTGGGAATTAATACCCTTTTCTAAACGTGAGATTTCATCGTTATTCAAAATGTAATTCGAACAAGAAGCAATGTTACTGGAGCATTCCTGTGGCATTACTTATATTGACAACATAAAGCTCTTGCATCTTTTTCAGATGTGCTGTGTCAGCTCACTATTACATAAATGCGATTCGAGAAATATACGGCTTACATCAGTTCAAGGAATTGTAGATTTAAAGTAACTAATAATCAAGGTTTGCAGGGCTCTTTGGCAAGGCGTATTCTTTCAATATCCAATAATTTCTATATTTTAGGTAAATCAATATTGATTGATTTCTGACGACATTGTCTTCTATGGGCAGTTACTATAGTACAAATACATTGGTCGACTTTTGAATGATGTGAATATACTTACAGAAGCATAAGCATGCACTGCACGTGTCCTGTTCTCTGCCATCAGAATTACTGCGAAAATCTACTGCATTTTGAGGATATCATGCAAGATGATAGACACTGCTCATGTATATACATTGCCTATCCTCTGTCCATTCATTATTAATGTTTCTATTGATGTTTTATTGAAGAAACTTTCCGTTGAAGAGGGTTGAATAATCGACAGACATTTCCTCACTTCTTTGAACTTCTGTTATAGAGACACGATTGGTAGATACGACTCATCTTATGCAGCTTTCAGAGATTGCAAAGAGAAACCACAAGTTGAAATATAACTCATTTCCATGGGAACAAATTTGATATCAAACTCCTGCTTAAGACACGGAATTGAACGAAATTTGAATTTTCAGTGAGGATGAGTGCTCTATAGAGTACGCGCACAACCGCATTCATAAGAAGATCAATGCTTTAACCCTTTCAGCACGAAATCATTAAGATACCTGTCCTAGTGACACGCACAGTGTGTCATGCAATAATTATTCAACGTAACAAAATTTGAAAATTAATCATTGTTCGATGTTACGATGACACACGATGCGTGTCGTTACTATCATTGTCCACTGTTACGGTGACACGCCAGAGGTGTCAAATAGGTATATTTTCTATATTTTATTTGTCCATTTTATGTGATTTCGAGGTGTTATTGCAACAGATAATAGCATTAGATCTTGTCATGATGCACATGTTTTCTCCGGAAGAAAAGACGGAGAAAACTGCTACAAGGAATGCAAATAGGTGTTCTCAAAATCTTTGGGTGTTTTAGAGTTGACTTGACTAATAAGTACAGTACTATGCGATGATAACACCGTAAACAGTTTTCCTTAATTTCTCATTTCACACAGTAATAATTCTCATTACGACCACAGTAAATAATTCTACACATTTTTGCTAATCTTTTTAAAACAACAATCTATTTCGAGCTTGTATTATACACATTATGGGAACCAAACATATAAGACATATAGGCTTATATGCTTGGTTCCAATTTCCCAATCGAGTGTGCCATGAAAGCTTTTTGAATAAGACTGAATAAGATATACCTCTTATGTTTTCCTAGAAATTGTGCAATTAAAAAAGAACCGATTACCAATTACCAATTACCGATCATATAAATTTATAAATATTTTCGAGCGTATAATTTTTTATGTTTATTGCAATGTATTTGCACATCTTTTATTTACAGTCCACTCAATATTAATCACTCATTTTTCATTTCAATTTTATATTTACTCTTTTAATGTTACTTTACTTTTAATTACTTCTGCTTTTGCACCTCGAATGTAACGGAAAATCAAAAGCCATTTACTGCTATTACTACAAAATATATTCAACGCAATAAACCCATAATACGTTTCGAAAAGTCAGGTTTACTCATGATATTTTGAAAAACAAGGAGCAGCACATAGACCAGGTTGTCCAGGGCAATCAGCACATCGGAAGACAGTTTCTTTCCGCTTTCCGGCTTGGTAGCAAACACGGCATCTCTTGTGAGGTCGAGGTTCTCCTTCCCTTGCTGGTATGCGTTCAAGTTTATGTTGTGGATTCCGTTCCTCCAAGCATCGATTGTTTGTTGATCGTGGTACCAGGCGAGGTCTTCCGACAGGATTTCGTCCAATACCTGTTTGTAAGACCAAACGATTGACAGATTTCATGCAGTAATCTAGGTAGTTCATTTTTACCATCATTCTTCCTGTAGAGAATCCATGAATTGTAATGCATGATTTGAATTAAGTGCAAGCAGTACTTTACAAACCATGTATAATTTTTCCGATTGATATCGTAATGATGAAGTGCGGCATCCAACCGGTCGACACCGCCCATATGGGCATTGTAATTCAATACAGATCGTGACTTCTTCACCGTTTCGTGGTGTTCACCTTTGACTATGCGGATGACCTCAACATCTTCAGCAGCAGCAAACGTATCCATCAAGTAAACCGTCTTCTTTCCAGACGACTTTTGATCCACAAGTTTTACGCAAAGAACTTCGCCGTTGCGGGAATAAGCTTGAGACTTAACAGGCAGATTTAAGTGCTTTAAATCGCTCGGAACGCCCCGGTTCGCTTTTACAGTTCCAGTCATAAATGTACCATTGCGAAACAGATATCGGGCTAATCTACAGGAAGTATAAAAGTTATCAAGATAAACGTGGTAACCTTGATTAAACAGGTCGTGTGATAATTGTATCACAATTCGTTCCGTAACTGATAATGTTTCAGCACCACGATGAGACAATCCGACTGCCCGATTTTCAGTACTCAGACCATGAAGCATCATCTTCCAAACGTAACCCGACTCGGATTCTGCCAATACATACGACTTTATTCCATACCTCCTACGCTTGCTTGGGATATATTGTCGTATTCTTAAACGTCCTTTGAACAGCATGAGTGTCTCATCTATAGAAATCTGACGGTTTGGTAGGTAGCCTATGTATTTTGGCATATATTATTAACTTTCCAGAAATGGTCGTACTTTTGCTAAATAATCATTTTCCAAATTTTCTGGGTCTGCAAAGCGAATATAGTTCAAAATTAACTGAAATCTGTCACGGGATAGAGATTGAGGTGACGAGAATATCTCTTGACGAAACACCAAATCGCCACTCCAGTATGATGCAAGCGTAGGCTTCTTGTTCAAAGCCATTAAAAATTGCAATCCAATAAACTTTCTGATTTCATTGACTGTAACTTGTCTGCTGTTTTGTAATTTCTGGCTTTCAGGATTATCAACTAATTCTTGCCAAAGTCTTGTTTGTGTAGTCGCATATATCTTGCATTAAGTCGTCAGTGAAAAAGTGATTTAAGAAAAACATATCATCTTCTAATTCATTTGGAATCTCTAAGCGTGGATGTAGTCCTGTAGTTCCAGTAAATTCTGGTCCACGTCTGACGGAATCAGTACCACTTTGGACAGTTCGCCATTCACCAGTGCTGCCACCTGCATCTTCGTCAGAGCTGCTACTTGAGTCGTTATCTCGCAAGTCATTATCTTGTATTTCATCTTCAATCTCACTGCCTGAACTGCCATCTTCGTTTGTATCAAATCCCATCAAATTCAACGCATCTGTCATGGCAGAACGCCGGGGATACCGCCGACCACTTTGCGTGCTCATTATGATATGAATGCGCAATTCGAACAGCAACAACTATCAACAAATTCTGTCGGTGTGAATGATATTCAAAGATCTGTTCAATAAACGAAAATCTTACGTAATAATTCGGTGAACCTGTCCTTTGAGAGTGATCATAATTCAGAAACATTCACCGATGGTTTTATGACAGGCTCTGCGTGTCACGGTATAATCGTACTATTGCATTGATTCTAATTCCGTTAATTTGTTAATAGATACATGACACGTACAGCGTGTCGTCCGTACTGAAAGG
>CAJQUW010016336.1:0-169550 GCA_907163375.1 Prostheceraeus crozeri
AACTTCAGAGGAAAGTGGAACGTCTTCAACAGACCTTAAAGACAGAGGAGGGTAAACGGGAAAGCCTTCAAAACTCAAACCAGGAGCTTCAGAGGAAAGTGGAAGGTCTGCAACAGGCCCTGAAGACAGAGGAGGGTAAACGGGAAAAACTTGAAAACTCCAGTCAAGAGCTTCAGAGGACTACTGAACGCAGACTAAGTGAGTTATTGACTTATAAAGTGAAAACAACTCCTCCGCATGCATGTCTTTCTACAACGTACAATCATACGCACCTCCCATTCAGTGCACTGCTCAAAGCTGCAATGCGAATGTAACGAACAGCAAAAAATTAGAACCCAGGCCTATGAAGTCCTGCCGTCTGACTGCGCATTGCGTAGCCCGGACTTCAATTCGAACAAAATCACAGAATGCACATCCTATGCCTACTACGATTCTGCGCGTCTGCCGAGTTCTACTTGTCAGACATGATCAAAGAAAAACACAGTTAATCCCATGCGTTGCAGATTGTAGTTTGTAGCTAAAATGAAATGTTCTGTGCTTTCTCTGATTAAGCGAAAAGTAGCAGAGTCACAATTTTTCACACGGAATGTCCTCAGGTCATTTCCTATCATGCTCATGCACCCTGTCTATGAAGTTGAACACATCTAGATTTCGTAGGCCTCCTAATTCTTCTCATTCGTAATAGAAAATCATGAAAAAGTCTCATCATCAGCTTAATCCTTAATCTATAGATTCTACTTAAATATTCCTAACTTGCATATATTCATAAGTTTTGCATTAGTTACAAATAATGCTAAAACACAAATTTAATTTTCCACCTACAGCTTTGCATGTGCTCCTATCCAACTGAATTGCAGCATTTTATTGAACTCAAAATGTTGAAAATGGCATCAAATTGATGTCTTCATTAGAATGCTCACCAAATATCTACAATCTTTTTGTAAATCAATGCAAAAATGCATCCTTATAGACCTATGTAGTGACAAGTTTTCATGGAATTGGAAAAATCCACCTCGGAAAAATCCATCGTTGTAATAACCATCGTGCATAATAAAATGTAACTATTAAAACATCAGAGCATCTCAACTTTGCTTCTGTCAGTTTTGGTTGAGAAAAGAAAATGTTATTCACAAGAAAATCAGGAGATGTCTTCAGGAAAGGAAAACATTGGTTTGTTGCCTTTATTCCTTCTATTATAAGCTGCGGATGAGATTCCATTATGTCTTCCTCTTGCACAAACTCGATCTTATCGTTCGATTTCACAATCTTGCCGAACCATCTGCTTTTTGTAGAAAGAAGTTAAAGGATTTTAAAATGCATGCGAGGCTGGAATATTTTGAGATGGCCGATTTGTTAGAATGTATTGTTGAAGTTGATCCGATTGGCTAATCACTTAATAATACCGGCGTTTTGGCGACATGCGTGGTGAGCCTCTTAGCTCCGCATCGGAGACGATAGAGGTCTTGCGCATCATTGCCAAGAAATGGAGGTTGCTTTATTAACTTTGGGGCACGATGTTCCAAGGTGATCCTCGTCGTATGGTTCATGGTGCCCCACCGAACGTTTCTGATGACGAGGCCATGATATCCTAGACGAACTTGACATAAGAAAAATCATTGCGTCATCAAAAATGAGGCAAAAAAGTAAAATGTTTAGCAAAGGTTTTTCAAAACGTTTTAGTGCAGAAATTTGCTTTCGCACCGGAAAAATAGTTTTCCTTTGAAAGCAGAAGAAAAAGATTAGAAACTATAGAATTCTGTCATTTTCTAAGCTTGAAAGGCTTAGCTTTCTAAGCTTTTCTCGTTTTCGGCCTGCGACATGATTACGCTTGATTATCTACCGCACAAAAGATTAATCGGAGATTTGTGAATCCCTGAAAATCTCGAGTCCAATACAGAGTGTCTTTTGTTGCAAGTGACAAAGTAAGAAGTGAAAATCCTTTCTGTGTAGTTTGCATATTTAACTTTGCTGACATTAATTACCGACAGGGTCGTTTTGGACCCATGGTAGATATTTGAAGCGTGCACTAATTGCTATTCACATTGAAGACAGTCTGACATTCGCCAAATTGTGTGTACAACTGTGGACAATCATAACATACGGAACCTTTCTGTAGAAAACTGTGCAGCAGATTCATTCATTCTCGTTTACACGAATGCCATCGCTTTCGGCAACAATGTAGTAATGACATAGACCAATGATTTTCCCATGAAGTCAAATCACATCAGAACTCTTTTTAGCAGTGACATGCGTGAGAAGACTACCGTTGAACTCTCTCGATCACTCGGCAATTAGCAGTCTGCTCTCATGGCATCGAGCCGAATTCAACGACAAGCAGCAGCTATCGCTGAGGCTTTGCTGGCAGCGGAAAGTGATAGTTCTATATCAAGTGACACCACCGCCTCTGAATCTGAGGACATAGTTGAGCATGAAACAGATCGCTCAAGCAGTGATAGTGATGAAATTGACTCTCCAGTGCATCAATCATCTCCGCAGTCGCAAACAACATCAGAATATATCTGTAGGAGTGGAGAGATGTGGTCATCTCAACCTGTGCATGGAAATGTGGGGCGCCCTCCATCGTTCAACCGACCGCAAAATGTAGGGCAACCAACTCGAGAATCTGAAATTCAAGCTAATCGATAGTTGGTGTTTTTTAAATATTCATGACTAACGGCATCATTGACTCTATTGTTGCTTATACGAACGAATTTGCTCGACGATTCGTTGATCCACAATGGGTCAGTAAAACCAATGAAGAACTACACACATGTCTAGGTCTGCTTATACTCGCAGGCGTTTATAGTAGTAAGTAAAACTCCACTTCTGGATAGCGCAAGATGGCCGCCGTCGCTGACGTCCCCCCCCTCTGGAACGGCAGAGTGTCGTGGTCGGCCGCCGTGGTGCTTTGAGTCTGACGTCCCCCCTCTGGAACGACAGAGTGTCGTGGTGTACCGGCCACGTGAGTCCGCAAGGTTCGCTAACGTCCCCCCCCTCTGACCGGCCGTCGTATAGCGCGCGGTGATGTGCTGTCGAGGTTGGCGTGGTGTGCCGGCCAGGTTGGGAGGGTGGACTGTTGTAGCTCACCTGAAAAGATCCTAAGTGTCAGAGTGGCTTTGTATGGGTAAAATTTTGAAAATTTTCTAAAGGGTGTCATTTCGACCTGGGACCGTCACCAAAACATTTTTCATCAAATTTCACTGACCTCCCCCCCCCTCGGGAGAGCTAGCTTCGATCTTGGCTTCTGGTGGACGGATTTTGTCGTGCCATAGCTCGTTTGAAAGCTAAGAGTGAGACAAATTCAGTGAAAGAAACGGCTTGTTCATATCTGTCTTCGTTTAGATGTGAGGCGCCATTTAAAATTTTGGGAGACTGTCGAAAAACGACAGAGTTAGAATTTTGGACGTTTTGGGCTGTAGCGCCAGACCGAGGCATCGGATGGGAAAACGGAGGCCAGATTCGGATTCAGCGTGAAATTCTGCATCAGTATGGTGAATTTGAACGCAATCGGAGAGAAAAAGTTTCGCTGACGTCCCCCCCCCCGGCACCGATCTTCCAACTTTGGTTCTAGAGATCGTAGAAAGTCGTGCAATAGCTCGTTTAAAAGCTAAGAGTGAGGCAAATTCAGTGAAAGAAACGG
Source organism: Prostheceraeus crozeri (assembly GCA_907163375.1). Lineage (NCBI taxonomy): Eukaryota > Metazoa > Platyhelminthes > Polycladida > Euryleptidae > Prostheceraeus > Prostheceraeus crozeri. Next base: position 3,641 of record CAJQUW010016336.1, read on the forward strand.
CTTGTTCATATCTGTCTACGTTTAGATGTGAGACGCCATTGAAGATTTTGGGAGATTGACGAAAAACGATAGAGTTAGAATTTCCCAAGAAACAGCTCCAGCGGGCGAATGAAGACTCGGATTGGTAAACGGATGCCAGATTTGGAATCAGCTTGATGTTATTGTCCAATGAGGATCATCATCCAATGAGAATAAAGCATTTCTATATAAATAGCGAGCCTTCCACAGTGAGAATCATTCCATCGTTGAATCACACGAGTGACGGACGCACATTTCCTCTCTCTAGTTCCCTATTCTATTATCCAACTAAAATGGTAAGTCGCTACTTTCCTCCCTCTCCTCCCTTGAACGTAAACTTAATACAATCTTTTCCATTTTCAGGCATCTACTCCATCTGCTGCACTAGTAGGACAAAATGGCGGTCAAACGTTACAAGGTTCGCTACGATCAGATCATCTACAACTGAGGCCAGTGGAAGAAACAACCAAGGTACATAATCCTACACCGCTACAGCGTTAATTTAAACAAGTCTTGCGTTATGAAGATCATGGCGTAGTACTCCAAACGGGAATGCTCCCTTCCACGGATTTCAAGATAATGCACAGTCAGTATGGGGACTACATACTGATCCCCGTGAGTCCGTACATTCGCCACCAACTTGATATTATTGAGGAGTACGTGACATTAAATATGGACATTCCTACTCCTCTTGCTCAAGAGTGGAAGGCGAGAGATGACAAGGATACTCCCTAAAGAAAGATTTGGGATGGTAATCAAATTTGCCTACCGGCATCACATTGGTGCACTTACTATAAGAAGGAGGGAGATCATTCAACACCCATCACATTTGACGAGCTCGGAGAAGGTACTTGGGATATCCTTTTCAAAGTGAATAAGCTATATTATGGTCGGCATAAGGATAATAAAATAGCCTCTCTCTCCATGCATATGAAATCCATCCTATATATTCCAAAACCACCCAACGTGGACGACATAATTGATCAAATCCTTAACAGCAGTGGTACGAAGCGCAAGTCGGAGAAGAATGCTGCTTCAAAACGCAAATCAAAGAAGGAGAATTACTAGTCCTTTCCTAACTCTACCCTATGACAATTCGCTTATGTGCTTTGAGTGTCGTAGACGTGGTCTTATTAGATACATTTTACTTCTTCGTTGCCATCATATCATTTGTGTATTTTGTCGTGAAAAGCATCGATGTAATTCTTCATTTTGTAATATGTTATAGAACGTTTCCTTAGATGTGTAAATTTCCGTTTTAGGCTTCTATCATTATTTTTATGGATTGTGAGGGTGAACCTGTACAGGAGCTCAGTGCTATTGCTATGAACAATTGGACATATCAGATTGTCAGTGTCTATCATCAACATGCCAACTGCAATCCCAATGTTGATCAATGGGCGAGAAAACACATTCATGGACTTAATCTGAAATATTTGCAAGACTATGGCTTGTCTTGTGAGAGTGCTCTTCTTATTGACTTTAAACGATGGTTAGCTGCTTTCAATGTTATACGCATCTTTTGTAATAATCCTGGTAAGGAGAGGAAAGTATTTCCCAATCTAATCATTGATGATATTTTGCTCCCACCTTGGGATAGTAGAGTGAATCAACATTATCATGAAGTCACGAAACGTTTTAAGGATTTGTCTGTTCCTATTTTGTCTGTTCGTTGTAGTAGCTACGTTCATAACCAATGCTTCTTTCCTCCTTAACTCAGCACTGCCAAAGTCCTGTATGGTTATCATTGCTCGCTGTATGATAGTTACCAGCTGTATCTATTTTATCTCTTTCAAGCCATTGATTTATAATGCATGCTTGTTACTATTATTCAATAATATGTGATGTTACTATATTCAATAATACTATGAGAAGAGTTGTTGTTTTCATGCAATGGATGGGTTAGATAAAGGGCGATCATGTCTTTCTCAAACGACTGCGGAACATTACATTTTCATAGGCAAAGTTTAAAAGGAGCTGTTCAAGATTATGTGATAAATTTTCATAAAGATGAGACCGACATCGAAGCAGTGGTCGATGATGCTAGCACTCTATTTCTAGAGTTAATGAATACATTCTCTGATAGCATTGTCATGGCGCGATTAGTTGCGAAAATTAAGTTTAGTCGTTTTGGAAAGGAAGAGGTGGAAAGTCACTCTTTCCATTTTGCTTCTTATTCAATGGAAGTGGTAGATCACCCAGAAGAATTTTTTAAAAGACATATGATAAAAATTGCTGAACGTCTTAACGCATTTAACCATCATGGTAGCAGTCTAGTGATTGAAGCGATTTCAGATATTCACCGAGTGATTTGGTGTTATGGTATTTATCAACCGTCGCTGTTTCAGGAATTACAAAGTCGCAACTTTATTCGACATGAAGGAATTATTGCAGTGGATAAACTTCAGTCTAATGATGTTGTTGTATTGGATGATTTATTAAAAGAAAGTAAGAATTCAAAAGATGTTACAGATATGTTCACTCGTGCAGCACATCATAAAAGGTTTTTTTATCATCTATATCACACAAAATTTGTTTCCTGATGGAAAAGAAGCTCGTACACGAAACCTGAATACACACTATTATGCTATTTTCAAGAATCCGCGAGATAAAAGTCAATTTGAAATTTTAGCGCGACAAGTTGCACCCAGAGGATCTAAAGCCTTAATTGAAATTTTTCAAGCAGCTACTGAAAAACAAAACGGTTACTTATTCATTGACTTTACGCAAGAGTGTCCGAAAGAATTTAGATTTCGAAGTGATATTTTGAAAACTCCCATGATTATCTACAAACTATGAGTTCTTATTCTCGCATGATTGTTATTCCTCAGGATGAATATGTACAATTGACTGCCATGCAGCAAGTAAAGCAACCTCTTGCAAATCAAATGTATAGGAAAGAAATAGATTATCAGCAAAATGTTCACATCAAAGATCCACATCGTGCTCTATTATTTATTACAATCGGAAACTGTTGAGAAATCGGAAAACTTGAAGAATAAGATGCGTGACTCTGTATCGACTGCTACACCTTTAGCATCTCGCGCACATGCCATATCTCTTTTCAACAGTATTGAACCCCATCTCAATGTAAATGATAGAGGAGAAATCATTACAGATGAAAATAAAGTGATTGATGCTTCACGTTATGAAGACTTGATTCAGTATGCGACACGTAGAAAGCGCAGTCAGGGCTATGTTCCACCTGGTTGGTCATACTTTCTTAAACTATTGAAAAAGCATAATGTACCAAAATTTGCTTTGAATAATGAGACATTGAAAGAACTTGATTCAACAGTGGCTACTGCTCCAATGCTTCAGACGATGAAAATGCCAACAAATTGGTTTAAGACGTCACCTGCTACATCCCCTCCCACACTCACTAAGCAAACAAGAGGAAGAACTCGACGTAGATCTACATCACCACTAAAACTAGTAAAAGGAAAACATAAAACAGCTCCTCCCAGGAAATACATGTTCTCAGACTATTAATATGAAGCAGATGTGTTGCTTGCCATGTAATGAGCCGCCAGAAGTGAATGTCGTTGTCACTTGTACTTGCTGCGCCAGCTCTCACAATGAAACCCCTAAGCAATGTGAACACGATCGCAAAACCGCTAAAGCTAAATGCTGCAGTTGTTGTAAATGTAATTCTCATACGATGATGAAAGTCATCCCAGTAGCCATTTATAATAGAATATAATGCTTACTAATTTAAATTATTAGTTAAAGTAGTCCTAAGGAGGACTGATGGCGTTCTCCAATCCGCAAGTGTACAAAGGCAATGGTACTGTAACCATTGGATTAATCAGTTCTTAAAAGAACTCAATGTAGCTTTCTCGTCGCAACGAATTAAAATTGATCAGCTTTGGCCCAATATCTGGTAAAAATGGAAATCTTAAGACTTGTAATACCACTCATTCTTGCTGTTGATATACTAATACCATAGATTCCAAACACTGCCGTAAACACGTTCAAAACAGACTTCTAATATACTGTACCGACTACAGATGCTGATAGTGGAAATAGAATAAGACAATGGTCACCATGGGTTAAGGAAATTAAAAAATGGATATTATAAAACAACAGGAAACCGATGAATAAAAATTGGAAAAGTGGAGGTAAAATATGGAAATACAACGATGCTACTACACTGATTACAAGTGAACTATATCTGACAATACACAAAGTGGATAAGTGGAAAGTGGATAATGGAGGTAAACAATAGAATTACAGTGACACTCTACTACACCGAAAGTAATGAAACTATACACACTATACCTAAGACTACACATGGAAAATACTATTTCTTCACTTGAATTTGTTATCGCCAGTTTCTTCATCCGTCTATAGTAGGCCTACTTCATGTAATTCCACATTTCTTCATTTGAATTACAATACATCGACCACTACTTCAGTTACCGATTAAGGGATATAAAACATAATACTGCAGTCCGTCAGTCATCAGCAGGTACTCGTCTAGTTGTGTTTCGGCCCCTAACCTGAACACTCAAACCCAGACGAGCGGGGTCCCACACATAGTGGCTGACAAAATACTGAATAGGTAATGATATGTCTTGAAAGACATGTCACAAAGATAAAACAGATATCATTCAATTGTTGCGTTTCCCATATGTAAACAGATCCTGTCATTAAATTCATCACATCAATAAATACAGTATGCCTTTTGCGATCCTCACATGTAAACAAATCCTGTTCATCAATCTTTGCCTTTTCGATTCCCACAAGTAAACAGATCCTGTTCATCCTCGAATCCCATAAAGATGTAATCGCTGTGTGATAAATATGTAATCCGCCTTTACACAAACTTCGCCTCATACATCAAGACTTAACAATGGGAGCTCTCTCATCTCAAGTAAGCCACGCTAAGCGCTCTGTATTCACTCTTCACTGCCCACCCCCATATGATGGCTACAAGTCATTGTTAGTCGTTTATTCATCAATGCAGCAAGGCATTAAGGAAAATGTGAGTCGTTTGTTGGTCGCGTGCCTCATTGAAATTCACAGAGTGAAGTGAATTGTCGAGCCGAGAAAAGACCATATTTGTGAAGCGATTCATTATGCCTTGTGAGAGCCTTTTCTGTGTAACTCATCAAGTCATGCTGAGAATAACCTCTAGATTTCATGATTTTTAGTGTCTTGTTAGTTTTGTGTAATTTCATGATATTTAGTGTCTTGTTAGTTCTGTGTAATTTCATGATATTTAGTGTCTTGTTAGTTTTGTGTAAGAAAGGCAAGAAAGGCGTATGTAGAAAGGCAAGAAAACAAAAAGATGAGAAGGAGAAAAAAGAGTCAGTCGTCATCGACTGAACGTTTGAAGTCAATCTATTATGATGTAAAACATCCGGCAGGATTCGCATCTATCAAGAAATTATCAAAAGCGAGTGGTTAAAGGGTCAGGCTACCTATACACTCCACAAACAAGCGAAAAAGAAGTACCGCACCCGCCATTATATTGTTCATGACATCGATGAACAGTGGCAAGCAGATTTGTGTGATGTTGCCTCCATTTCAAAACATAACTCGGGCAATAATTTTATTTTAACCGTCATTGATATTTTCTCGCGTTATGCGTGGGCTCAACCTTTAAAAACTAAAGAAGGGAAAGGAGTAGCAAAAGCATTCCAAACAATTTTTCGAGAAGGTCGCATTCCAAAAAGAATTCAGAGTGATCAAGGAAAAGAGTTTGAAAATCAGCATGTGAGAAGATTATTTGAGAGGCATGACATTGAGTTGTTTCGTGTAAAGAGTGCTTATAAAGCTGCGCTCGTTGAACGTTTTAATCGCACATTAAAAAATCGCTTGTGGCGACATTTTACTGCCAACTTGACACAAAATTGGACAAAGGTTCTACAAGATACACTCCATGCCTACAATCACTCTATCCATCGTTCTATTGGACTCAGACAAGTAGATGTAAATGCTGACATTGTAGATAAAGTGCGCGAATCATTCCAACGTAAACGCACTCATGTGAAAAGTGATGTGAAAATTGGTGATAAAGTTCGTATCTCAAAAGTGAAAAGTGTTTTTGCTAAAGGGTACCTTCCGAATTGGACAGAGGAGGTATTTACAGTATCAAGGATTAATCAAAAAGACTCTCCGACCACCTACAAGTTGAAAGATTACGATAATGAAGAAATTGAGGGTAGTTTTTACCGCGATGAGATTGAGGTAGTCACTGAAAGTGAAACATATTTGGTAGAGAAAATCATTCGATGTAAAAAACGGCAAGGTGAAGAATGGTGTCTAGTTAAATGGACTGGTTATCCTTCAAGTATGAACTCTTGGATGCGTCGTGCCGACATCTTTCATCTAAGTGATCGACAGTGATTCATGCAAAGTTGTAACTAACAATGTTTAGTGTTTGAGCTATGAATCCAACTGCCTCATTTTATTCACGACCCTCCTATGTAAGTGGTGGAGGACAAATTTACATCGGCGCTCGCCGCCAACGTGGAGGTAGCATACTTGGTGCACTGAAATCTGTTGTAGCACCTCTCATATCCAATGTCGGTAGATCTTTAAAACGAAATGTTTTAAGTAATGCCGTTGGCTTTGCTGGTGATGTTGCTAGTGATCTTTCCAGAGGTAGAAGTTTTAAGAGCAGTTTGTTGAATCGTGGGAAGGAACGCGGTTTAAAAACATTGAAGCAGACCTTTGCTGGTGTTACTCAAGGAAAGAAATCACCTAAACGAATGAAAAAAGGAAGGAGGAAACATCGCGGAGCTGGTAAGGTGCGATCTTCAGTCAAAAGGCATTCACGCAAACGTCGCAGAGGCTCTAATCATTCATCAGGCGCTAAACGACGACGCTGCCATAACTTCTAATCATGGAGTGTGAAACTTCCGGTTTTTGTTTGTTTGATCAACAAGCCATACAGACAGATATCCTTAGTTCAAGTATTGTAGATTATCATCCTCGAACAGCTGAGAATGCTGGCCCCATTGAATTTGTTATTCCTGGTGGTAGTGATGACTACGTAGATTTGAGTTATGCGATGGTTGATTTGAGGTTTAGAATTTAACAAGCAGATGGAACTGCTATTGACGATACACATAAAGTTGGACTGAACAATTTACCATTGACTACATTACTTCGTGATGTTTCTCTAACGATTGGAGAGCAGCAGGTGGAAGGTGGTCAAAGCGATTATCCCTATAAATCATATTTCAATCATGTATCACAGTTTCATCCAGCAGCACAAAAAAGTCATATGGAAGCCATGGAATGGTACAGAGATGAAGCAGGAAAATTTGATGTTGAAACAAACAGTGGCTTTGTAAAGCGATCTGCTATGATTAAAGATAGTAGAGTATGTCAGCTATATGGTCCGCTGAATTTAGACTTCTTTAGACAGTCAAAGTTTTTACTCTGTAATACCAGCATGCGACTCAAGCTGACATTGAATAAGCCTGAATTTGCGCTGAATGCATTTGCTAAAGCTGACAATTTTAGAATTCATGTGGAAGATATTGCACTTTACATTCGTCGAGTAGTACCGAATTCAAGTGTCATTAGAGGGCATGCTGAAGGTCTTAACCGCCAATATGCCATTTACCCCGTTCAGCATACAACGCTTCTCACCTTTACAATTCCGAATGATCAAAAGAGTTTCATGAAAGATGGCCTCTTTCCATCGGAAGCACCGAAGCTCCTCATGGTGGCAATGGTTGAAAATGATGCATTTAATGGTAATATAAAGAAGAATCCTTTCAATTTTAAAAACAATCAGTTAAGTGAAATTGCTTTACGGGTAAATGGTGTGAGTCATCCTGGTCCACCCTACAAACCAGATTTTGCTGCGGATCAATTTATGCGCAGTTATGTTGATTTTATGGATGTCTTTGGCTTTTACAATACGGATGACACCAACGGACTCACTATGAAAGAGTTTAAGAGTGGATATACTATTTATGCATTTGATTTGACTGCTGACAGCGATATTAGTGCCCCCTATCGTCAAGCGAACGTGCCTCATAATATTCGTTTGGATTTGACGTTCAAAAGAACACTACCTGCAGTCTTCGATTCAAATATTGAAATTACAAAGTATCGTGACGTGATTCTTCAGTATAATCGTTAATGAGTTGGTTGACTGCTGACGATATTAAGACTAAAGTGCAGCGTAATGCAGACGAAGCGACGTTGAAAGCTTTCGATAATGTCTATTCACTCGATACCTTACCACCTGCAGTAAATCACTATCTCATCTTTATTGTGCTAAACACTCATTCGCAGAATTTAGGCGGTGAGCATTGGAAAGCGATCTTTATTGGAGAAGACTGACGTGGTGAACTATTTGACTCTCTTGCTCAACCTCCAAATATACCAACACAGCAGTGGTTGAGAAAGCATACGCGTCAATATCAGCGAAATGAACGCATACTACAACATCCACTTTCATCAACGTGTGGTGCTTTTGTACTGTACTTCATCTTAAAACGTTTACATGTATCTCGATTTGTATCTGTTATTCAAAACTTTTCATGTAATCCATCCTCTAATGAAAAAATGATTTGTTAGTTCTATCATGATTTGAAATAAAAACATCATGTTGGAAAATTGTTTTTCATTTAACAATCCGCTGGGTGCGTGCATACTCGATGAGATAGTCTAGGATCACATTTGCTTGTACATGAGATTTTAGTCAAGTAATCTAGTAAGGGAATCTAATTTCCAACTCATGGTGCGTGGTAGTCATGTCTGATTAAGATTTGCATAGTAGGGCGATGAACTCACGACGAATAAATGTCATGATGGAGCGATGTATGCATCTTCTATACTTCTCCCAATTGTATTTGCGAAATGAGAAACAGTTTGCGGAATGAGAATGGCAGATTTGAATTTCATTGTTGCGACGTTGAAGCCAAACTTGATCACCCAAGGAGATGAATCTTAATGTTTCAAAATATTCCAAATCCCTCGTGATATCATTGAGGTTGACAAATTGTCGCCATGTTGATGTAATACCTTTTGATGAATGCTCATGAGAAATTTCTGAAATGTACTATTCCATCACGATCAACTCTGATATATTGTAGAGAGTCCAAAATCCAAGTCTTCATGATGTTATACAAAGTCGCAGATCAGTAATATAAAAATGTCGTTTTATCATATTTTGCTTAGCAATGCGGCTACAAAGAGGTTTGCTAGTAATCGAGCCGCACTCTTTTCTACTCCCATTGATCATACACAACAGCTAAATGGAAATTGGGAAGTGGGTGTCACTCAACTTGTTTATAGCAACTGTGTCTATACTTTTGATCATGAGGTGATGACTATTAATATGAGACGCACAGCTGCTTACCAATGTGAAAAGGGCTGCCGAGTATACATTCCACAGTGGCCAAAGAAAGATCTCTTATCATGTAAAAAGTTTATATATGATTTCTTGAATAAAGCGAGTAAACATATTGTCAAATTTACTCCGCACAATGATGATTATAGTTATGTACATCATGTAGTTGAGAAAGATTGGATTGTTGGTTTAAGTCCAAGTTTAAGAAATCATTTAGGTTACCTCGCTAGCGCCTTAACAAGCTATGATAATTTTAATGTTAATTATCACATAAGTGGTCATAAACAGTTAATATATCGAGAGGAAGCTTATTATGTAGATCTTATTCCAAGAAATGAGAAGACGTTGGTGAAGAAGATTGTGATTAAGCCAAGAAAGACAAACAAGACTGATGAAACATTATTGAAGAAATTTAATTATCTCCTTCGAGTTGATGGTAGACAAGTGGCAACATTGACTTATATCGAAGCATCTAATCATATTGCAATAAAAAAAATTAAATGATGATGATCTAGTATTAGTTTGTTCAAAAGATTTTCATCAGTTCTTACGACATCATTCTGCAGCTGTTAATGGAAAATTTGATATGCAACATTTACCATGTGGAAGGTCAAATCAATTTGATACAGAATAGACCGTATCTTTATACAGAAAGTGTGTAGAGCCTTTCGGTGGTATCTTACATGAAACAAGAGTGTTGATGCCTCGCATTATTACTTCGGTTAATTTGGTTGTAGATTATTTAAATGAAGTGATTAATGAGCAACATATTTTTTTTTCTGAAAAAGAAGGTGTTTTGTCTCTCACTATAAGTGGAAAAGGTATTGAACTAATTATGGATAAAACTCTAATGGACATTTTGGGTTTTCATCAAAATATCTTTAAAAGTGGTACTGTAACCAAAGCTAGCGCAGACATGTCGCTATCGCGTTGTATTAACTATTTTTAAATATTCCAATATTGGTGAAGATGTACGTGTGGGAGATGTTGAAGCACCATTGCTAGCAATGATACCATACCAGCCAAAAAGCTGCAGTATTTTATCTGAGCATACTTTCAAGAAAGTGCATTATACAAAGCTGAAATCAAACTACATCCCACAAATTGATATTGCAATTTATGACGATGCTGGTGAGTTCATTCCTTTTCATAAAGATGCTGTGACAAGTATCACACTCCATTTCCGAATGAAGAGTTAATGCAAACGTATGCTAATATATTTTTCCAATGTGAATAATATGGAAAGTGAAAATAAGGACTCGTTTCTAATCTACTTGCCCAGTAATGCTTCTATGAATAAATTTCTCAAAAATAAACCATCAGACTATCGAGTAGAATTAAATCGCCCACTACATTTAGAAGGTGAATGGGAGGTTGGCGTTTCTAGTATTTGCTATGATAGGAATATTCAGAATGTGAATGATTTGGAAGAAATGATATTGACTCCTCGCACCCATGATGGAATAACGATGAATAATGCATTCCAGTTCCCATACAATTTAACATCAGATGGAAAGTGGAACTATGAATGGATTCAGATAAAATCAGATTCTTATGAACCATTTGGGAATGAGAAAATTATTAAGGCGTAATTAAGAATAAGGATCAGAAAGTTTATGAGTTTACTATCTATCATTGGAGTAGGAGACAGTTCCTTCGCTTTCATTCTTTTACTAAACGTCTTACACTGAGATTGGATAATGAATTCTATCCACATCTTGTTTTTGGTCATGGACTACATCTAACGTCAATTGCTACTGCAAATGTTAAAAAAGTTTATTCAAATCGAATCAACAAATTTCATTATAGATTTAAAATATTTGATGAAGATGTTGTAGAATGCGAACAACTTATCATTTTGAAAAAGCGTGGTGTTCAACCTTTATCACTTATTGAGTTTGTAAAACGATGGGATGAGACTGTGGGTAAGAAGTATGGCGAGAAAATTATGGCGGACAAAAATAAGTTGGTTATTCAGAAATACAATGACAAACTTACAGTTTATTTCTCTCCAACCTTGCGTCATTTTGTAAGACATTATACACCTATTACTGGAAGCGGTCTGGTGTATGCTTCTCATGAATATCACACTAAAGCTGATTCAGTTAATGATGAATGATGGGTGGACATCTATGGCGATCGCATCAAGAAAATTTACCAGTCTTATGAAGAATCTAAAGTTGCTATCAATATAATGCCGCGTCTATATCATACATTTGGAAGCTTCATTGATGTAGTAAATCCTTATATACAACAGAAGTTGACGCATGTGATGAAAAGTAAATATGATGTAAAGACACACCACATTTCGTTTTCAATTGAAAATCAACGCGTTGTTCTGAAACTGGGCGATGACATTCAATGTCAATTGGGTAAAAATTTGAAAAAACTCTTTGGTTTTTCAATGCTACAAACTGTGTTTACTGCTGCGCATACGATTGGTATAGAAACACCAATGACACTTGATAAACATGAACAGCACCTTTACATTCAAAGTGATTTGATTCTACCTATTTCTGTTGGTGAGAAAAAAGAATACATTTTACGCGATTTCATTCATGATAAAGACGCTTCATATGGAATAGTCGAGAAGATGTTTGAATCTATCTTCTGTCATCCCGTCGTCAAACAAACTATACCCTCTATTGCTATCAAAATTACCAATGGTTTACAAGAGTGCATCCATGTGAAAGGTACTAAATCCCTCGTAACTTTAGTGTTTCGGAAAACAAAGTGAAGTCATTGTGATATGTTTATTGAAATAAAAATATGTATATGAAAAAGTCTTTTCACAGATATAGGGGGAATGAGCTAACTGTAGGCATATATTCACAGGGAAGAAACGATCTCATGCGATACATAAAACAACCATTTATATCTACAAAAAGCAACATCAAAATACTGAGTTAAAGTTGATTATGTCAATACATCTCCTGAATGTGGTAGCGTGAGTTTTATTCTTTTGGGTGGAGGTATGTTTGTGTCAGGATGTCCATGTGGAAGAGGTGTGTTATGTCCTATCCAACACCTCTTATCTTCCCATGCTGAAAGTGCTCGTTTCTTGAACGTGTACGTTTTCACAGTATGAAATTGAGATTTTAAGATTGTCATATTGACAAACGTTATAGTTTTATTTTTATAGGCCTTCTTATAGGACCGATGTTTCATTTTGTGAACAATGGATTTTGATATACCTTTAGCACGCTTAATATTATCTGCACATTCTTTTAATTTCATGGAATACATTTTAGGACGGAGGAGAATCATTTCATCTATTTCCTTTCCTGCTGTTTCATCCTTAAAACAACCAAGTTTGGCTTTATTCTGTATGGAATAGAGTGGATGAGTGGGATTGTAGTTAGATGTGTTGAAATATTTTTCTAATGACTTGCCTACTTCATTAAAATTTAAATCTTTTTGAGTGGTAATTCCTAAAAAGAAACTATCTGTATCACCACCCACCAAGCGAACCTCTTTTACGAGAGGGCATGGTTTTAATATTTTGTAGAAGAGTTGATACATTTCAAGCTTGGAATTATCTAAAACGGCTTGCCCAATATAGATGGGTTTGCACAACTCAACTTCTGATTTTATCATTTTAACACCTACAAGATCCTCATCGATGATGTCTCTATCAATGAAAAGAGGTGATGAGGTCAATTTGTGATATATTTGTTCATCAATGACTAGTTTGTAGTTCATACGTTTTCCAACATCCTCCATGGTCTTTCCGAAAAGACTGTTATTCTTATATTTATAAAAATCCTTTTCAAATTTTTTTTGGCGAGTGCACGTTTTTGACTGTTACTATCTATGTAGGGTTTGAGGAAGGCTTTCTGTCTAAATTTGATAATGCGGTGAACTGACTTTAGAAGCATGCCCATTTCTAAATAGAATTTTAGTATGCAGAAGTGTACGAGATAATTTTTCTTATCATATTGGGTGAGTAAAAGTTTTCGGCATGGTTTGTACCTTGGCTGTCCACACTCTGTTAAGTTATTATGAAATTGTGACATGAATGGTGAAAACATATCTTCAGTCACTTCACCAGATATAGGTGCGAGTGGGAAATCAGCAGTTTTATTTTTAATGCTATTTGGATAAATCAAATCCACTTCAAAATAATATCCCCAATCACCTTCATCTGGAATCTTCAGTATGTTTGAAGGGTTGGAGTAATGCTCAAGCTGATCTTGATTTAACCAACTAAACTCGGAATGAGGTAGTGGTTTAGACAGTGAACTGCCATATAAATTATTTTGGTCATAGTACTTTAGGTGGATATGATCATCACCTACTGTTTCAGATTTTCTATGATGTTTATTTACAAATGTGAGACCACCGCGTATTCCGCGCTCAAATATATTATACATCTCCGGGTCTTGTAAGAGATGAATGGTCTCACCAGTAATTTTAAAGGCTGATTTAAAGGACATGGCTGGTAGACTGACAAAGTGGACAGGATCTAATTTGTCTTCTTCTAATGCCACTCGTCGAAATTCCTGAAAGACATCAGCCAGCAAAATGACATCTAATTCTAAGTAAGCGATCATATAATCGCCAAACGTTTTACATTCAAATTTTAACCATGCCTCTTGAGCATGTTCATAATCTTCTACTGGACAATCTTCACCCGTCAAATCGTTTTGGAATTTGTCAATGGAAGGAAGGGTTGTTTCATTTAGTTTAGACATTGAGCTGAAATACGCTAAAGAAAAGACTCCTTTGCGAGTGATTATTTCGTCCGTTAAGTTTGGATAGTGTTTCTTCAAAGTTTGACTATGGGGAAAAACTTGAGATTACGAACTAGAGAAGCTAGTGACGCTGACATGAATTGGAATGAATCTAAAAATTTTATTTCGAAGAAGATTGTCTTATTTTCTTTAGTTTTATCTACTGGTACTTTTGCTGTCATTGCCATGAATTTTTCTCTCGTTTGTGCTATTACATTAAACTGCCACGATTTAATCTGGCTCAACCGTCCTTTTATGAGCATATGACTGTCACAGCCCTTAAAGTTATGAAAAATGACGGGTAGTACATGACGTCTCAACCTAAGTGAAAAGTTACATTTGGAGCAGAGTGCGTTTCTAAATTTACCATTGATGTGATCATGATCACGCACTTTCTTAATTTTATCGTCATCAAACGTTTTATGACATTTATGGCACGATGTGCAACTTTCAAATTTTTGTTTGTCTTCATCTGACATATGTAGTGACTTACGCTGCAATTGGGAATCATATGATTGTTGAAATTTAGCAGCTTTATCGAGAAATTCTAGAAATTTTGAAATGCAATCTTCACCTTGCCAAGTATGCATTTTGTTTTGTCTATTCCTAAAATGATCATGCCATACTTCATAGCAGGATATGGCTGCTGGCTTGTGGATGATATCATCAATAAAGCATTCTATGTCTGCGTAAATGACACGCAGGGGACTTATTTCGTCACCATTATCCCTATGTGAAAATATTTTATCTTTGGGCATGTGTTCCATTTGTAATTTACCTCGCTTGCACCATTCATAGTGAGTTTCAAATTTATCTTCCATCCAAAAGGAGCGGATGCAGCGGTCGCATACAAAATGTTCACCTCTTTTAGAGTGCCCCAAGTGAGTGTACAAGCGAGAGATTTTGGGAATACCACAGTAGTGCCATTCCTCGCTATCATCTTGTTTTACTAATAAGAGGTTGACTACACGTTCATAACAAGTTGAATGTGAATTATAGCGGGCACCCTTCAACCCCTTCTCCCACACGTGAACGACAATTTTAATCTTATTATGTTTTTCGAACGTTTCTACATCTTTGATTTTCATGTTGTTACTATCACAACCTTCAAATTCTAGTTCATCCTCCCAGTGTCTATAGCTATAGGTATGATTTCGATTCGCGTTGATATCATTATAGTGAAGGATGGATAGGACTGCATATTTGAAACACTGTGATTTACAATCGACATTGATGACAGCTTTCTTATTATACAACGTTTTTGGTAGTTTAAATGTACCTCGAGCTGCATGACTTTCTAATAGTGAAATTTTGAATATGGCTGAGTCCACACCATCAAAAATGAGAGCGCTGTCGCGTTGATTGAATTTATCTACATTTGATTTTAAACATTGAATGTGAAAATTTAGCCAAGACTCGCAGTCTACAACTTCGGTTGCGGAAGAGGAAGGAACATGAAACTGTATTCTCTCCGTCACTTGACCCGTTTGAAAATCTATCTTAATATATTTTAGTTTAAGGTAGATGAGCGCCTTCATTCTAAAATTGTCTAAATTGTTGAAGAGCGCTTCGATAATGTTAGAATTTTGAAAGAGCCACTCAGGAAAATCTACTATTTGAGTATTGGACTCCATGCAGTAGTCGCGTACTAAATTATTATGTGAAACATTAATGAGGGAGATGGTAGAGGTACCGTTGGTGTAATGATCATTTGCATGCGTGTGTTGAAGTCTGTGCGAAGATCGCTGAAAGTGACTATCAAAAGAAAGAGGGCACAAATCGCAAGGAAAGGAGATGTCATCGTCAGAATCAACTTCACCTCCGGAGATTGACGCCGCTTTGCGTTGACACACACGTTGTTTGATGTGTCGAAGGAGACTGTGCTTCCTTGTAAACATATGTCCGCAGTCGGCACATTCCCACTCGTTGCCTTGTCGGGAGAGTCCTGAGCTGGAACTCACATCACCTGAAAGAGAAATCATTCTATCATCTCTGTTCAAGTCTCAGTGTATTGTTACAACCTACTTTGACTCAACAACTCTAAACTTTCCTCGAGAAGGGAGGGCGTTGGTGATGAAGTTGATGCCTGAAATTGAGGAAGATGCTATTAGCCACACGTTTGAGGGAGATGAGTGAAGAAATTTTCAACTTACCATTTCAACGAAATCGAGTTTAAGGTTGATACTTCAACAAGATAGAGACTTCACGAGAGAGCAGTTCACTTGTACGCCTCAAATATAGAATTCGTCAGAGAACAGAGAACACTTCACTTATATGTCACAAAGACAGAGTGAAATGACACGAATGTCACTTTCCATATATACTTTCGTATTCATCATTCATTGGCTGTTCATTCTGATTGGTTGCTTGTTGATACTTAAGAATTAGAAAACATTTCAAAGTTATTATTCACAGTCAACATGACAAGCCCTCCGACAACACCAAACACAAAATTCTCTTATCCATCCTCAACACCAAACGCTCCAACGAAGGTAGAGAAGGTGTCATTACCAGCGGACAACGAAGAGAGTGTATGTCAGAAGGAGTGTCCCGACTTAACAGGCGTGAGGTGGAAGTATCTCCAGTACGATACTGACGATGTGATGGAGATCACCAGCACCAAGTTCCTCCACCAATTATGGGAGTGGTGCACCCCTAACTCCCAGCCACGAACTATGGCGGAGTGGGAGTATATTGACAAAGTGAGGCTCGCAGTGGAAGAACGATTAAAGCAAGTGAACTGTTTTTGTTATCTATGTGAAGCCACACTCTGGGACGATATTGACGATGAAGACCTTTTGAAATACATGCCATAATAAATTTTTATTTCGTATTATCTTTGCTTTCATACTGACTTACTTGAACGGGGCTTTAGTGGATGATTTAACCATGTATACATTTTCATTTGGAAATAGTAGCACGCTTAGTCTAACTTGTAAATCTTAAAACATTTCATATGGACGATGATGATAGATGAAATAGTGTCAAATAAAATTAAGATGGCTTACACTTCTGATACAGGGATAGCAATCGACTGCGATCCATGTGTAAAGAGCTTGTTAGACTACGGATGGGCTTAAGTGGATGATTTAACCATGTATACTTTTTCATTTGGAAATAGTAGCACGCTTAGTCTAACTTGTAAATCTTAAAACATTTCATATGGGCGATGATGATAGCTGAAATATTGTCAAATAAAATTAAGATAGCTTGCACTTCTAATACAGGGATAGCAATCGACTGCGATCCATGTGTAAAGAGCTTGTTAGACTACGGATGGGCTTAAGTGGATGATTTAACCATGTATACTTTTTCATTTGGAAATAGTAGCACGCTTAGTCTAACTTGTAAATCTTCAAACATTTCATATGGACGATGATGGTAGATGAAATAGTGTCAAATAAAATTAAGATAGCTTACAGTTCTGATACAGGGATAGCAATCGACTGCGATCCATGTGTAAAGAGCTTGTTAGACTACGGAAGAGAGAAGTGTGTTATGTTGCGTGTGGCGCGTGAGTGTCCTCCCATTTCATTCCATTCATCAATTCGTCTCATTGATAGAGACAGGTAGAACTCATGGTTCTCATAACGTATGCAATGGAAAGTTTTAGGCAACCTTCGAAAGTTGGCTAAATGTCGCCCTGACGCAAATACATACTACGTTGAGACAGAGGCAATCACTTGCAAACATGACGCAGAGAGGTTAAACAAGATTGACCATTGCCGAATGTCCCTTGCGGTATACATAGCCACGGGTTTCACCGCCGCCCTTTACAGGAACGCCCGTCGAAAGGAAGTATTACACCGAACTTCATTTGCAACGTTCAAGTTGACTGATAGCAGATTCAACTTAATGATAGTATTCGCCAGTCCGAAGACTGCCCAGGGCAAACCGCGAGGAGGTTCTATCATGTCTTGCCCCATGGTGGCCCTTAAGAGAGCCGATGGTTCGTTCTCGGGGTGTGAATTTAAGTTGACTATTGGCTGGAATAGTCAATGGGCATGACGGTTAGGTTGTCATAGACCCGATACCGCCTAGCTCGTGCTGGTGCATCTGGCACCTTTCGGATGCGAGTGGTATTTGGAGTCCACACCCCATCCGTCCAAACGATCTTCTCGATCTTCCCCTTCTGATCATCCTCTTCATCCCACTCGTCGAGGATGACGAACTCGGGAATGGCGTTGTCTTAATCGATGAAGACGGGAATGCTGTTGGCAGATGTCGCTTCCATCGTGACTTGAAATTGAATGAGAAGCGCTACAATCTTCTGGCTTATATAGGGTTTTCAACAATGAATTGCTCAACAGCGAATCAGAATGCTTCAGGGATAGCAATCGACTGCATAACGTTCAAGTTGACTGATAGCATATTCAACTTAATGATAGTATTCGCCAGTCCGAAGACTGCCCAGGGCAAACCGCGAGGAGGTTCTATCAAATATTGCCCCATGGTGGCCCTTAAGAGAGCCGGTGGTTCGTTCTCGGGAGTAACGTCATCTTACACCCTACCAATTCTGCTGAGAGAGTCTTTGACTCCACATGTCGACTTCCACACTAACTGGCACATGGCTAAAAAGTGGAATGTAGCGCCATTCCGTTGGATTGACAACATTTTCTGTCATTGGATTGCCAATCCGAGCAAGATTATTGTGGACTCTGTCTCGCTCCTCCAGCCTGACAAACTCCTCAAATAAATTTCGCGGCCTTAACTGCGGTCCGCGAGGAGAGCTGACTTGACTGTTCGGCGTCTGCATGATTCAAATGAAATGAAATGAGAGGCAGTGGTTTATATACCCCTCTAACGCGACGCAACGTTCAAGTTGACTGATAGCAGATTCAACTTAATGATAGTATTCGCCAGTCTGAAGACTGCCCAGGGCAAACCGCGTGGAGGTTCTATCATGTCTTGCCCCTAGGTGGCCCTTAAGAGAGCCGATGGTTCGTTCTCGGGAGTGTCGTGATGGGGTGGTGAAGGCGGGCAAAGATCTGCAATGAAAATGATATGTATTAGAATAGGATATACTATCTTATTTACTTTTCACTTACCAAGTTAGTCATCTTTAGGCAGTCTCGCGGGCTTCCTGATTGAAAATTTGTGCAGATGGCCGCGCATTCTTAGTGTGGCATGGAGACATTTTTTGGTTGGATGGCCGTTATAACAAATGATGGACTCGTTGAGACTTTGATTTACGAGTACTTCGCCGTCCAAATGATTATCCCGAATAGGGATGTGAAATTCAAACAAACGATCCTCATTCACACGATTCCACTCATCCCTTATGCGCTCCAACTTCTCATACGCCTGCCTCTCATCACCCCGCCTAGCCACAGTCCTCTCCAACTCAACATTCCTCGCTCTCAACACACTCATCTCCTTCATCATCTCCTCAAACTTCGCTTCTGCATCTCTCATTCTTCTCTCTGCAGCACTTGCCCTCTTCTCACACTCATCATTCTTCTCCTCCAACTCTCGCGTCTTATTCTTCAAATCAGTCACACTACGCCTCATTCGAATATTCTCATCCGCTACCTCCTTCGACTTCAGTTCCTTCTTTTTCAACTCATCCAACTCCTTCACAACTTCATCCTTCACCTTCTTCAAACTCTCATACTTATTCACCAACAAATTATGCGCCACCTGCTGCGAAACATGCTTCTTCTCTTCATCCTTCAACCACCTCGCCGACTGCATACGAATTCCACCACTTTTCACTTTTGGGGAAGATGAGCTCTTCGGGGCGTCGGTGATGACAATGTTTGACACCTCCGACGACGAAGAGCTCAACTTCCTCACACGCTTCCTCACACGCTCCCTATCTAAATCCACATCATCCTCATCATCACTCTCAAACACTCTCTTTCGCTCAATCTCAGCCTCCAACGACGCAACTGCTCTCGCCAACTCATCATTCTCAACAACATTCTCTACAACATTCTCAACCTTACCCTCTCGCTCTATCGCCAACATTCGCTCCATCTCTTCAACTGCGTGAATCGCACGTCATTCACCAAACCTCCACTACAGTCAGGATGCACTCTGTAGAAACGCGCCTCATCCTCATCACCCTTCAACACTCTACACTTCACACACGCAACCCTATTCAGGATAATCATGTGGTCAGTGCCCGCCTTCTTTACATGCGCCTTGGCGTCCGCACTGCGATTAATTCGCCCACATGTGCACATCTTAATATGGAATTTGCGGTTCCTGTCATTAGCCATGCCTGAGATTGAATCGTTAACTGTAAGATAATGAAATTTGTATAAGTTTGGAATCATGTAGTACAGTCATATTCCTAAAGCATTACACTTAGTCAGGAATGATAGATTTGAGTATAGTGAGCGGCACTCGATCCCGTCGACAGCCCGAAGGCCTTGTACTGATCACTAGGGAAGTGAGAGATCTTCCCCGATACCCGCTCTTTACGGCTGAAGACATCATTGTCACTGCCCCGAAGTGGTAACAGGAACGCCGAGTCAAAGGTAGTGATCAGTAGCTGGGATCTAACCCCTCAAAGCTGCCTTAGACTTAGTTAAATTTCAAATGTGATTTAAGCAGATTTTAACTCAGCATACTTGAAAACCTTAGTCTACATGTTAAAACTTTGAAAAAACTGAAAATTAAGAATTTTTAAAAAATTCCGCATTTTACTACTCATACTACTTTTAAAAAATTTTATCAGTAGTAAAGACACTATCAAACTCTATCATACAAACTTTGAAGTAAGAAGATAGCTTGCCTACTTCAAAGATAGAGTCCTTTGAAACACCCGATATCGGGAGCTCAGAGCGACGACCGTCGCTTACCTCGTCTTTCGATGAAGTGATCAGACTTACGTTGTCGGGGGTTTATATATGCTCGGAAGAAAACTTAAAATGGCTCTATCTCCAAAAGTATTCATTGTAGCGACATGCGGTTTGTTGCAAACGATTTGTCTTATCATTTTCTATCATATGACACCTGAACTCATCATTCTCATACGACCACGGGAAGGTGGTCCGTCAGCACATGCCTATGTAACATGCCACAAGTGAAAAAAATCCTAAGTGTGAGAGCTCCAGTGTGGTGAAAATTTTGAAAAATTTAAAACTTCCGAATTTCGACCTGAGAC
Organism: Prostheceraeus crozeri; assembly: GCA_907163375.1. Lineage (NCBI taxonomy): Eukaryota > Metazoa > Platyhelminthes > Polycladida > Euryleptidae > Prostheceraeus > Prostheceraeus crozeri. Next base: position 24,828 of record CAJQUW010016336.1, read on the forward strand.
CTTTACCAAAACATTTTTCATCAAATTTCACTGACCCCCTCTCCCCCCCTCGTTCAGAGAAATTTGATGAAAAATGTTTTGGTGACGGTCCCAGGTCGAAATGACACCCTTTGGAAAATTTTCAAAATTTTACCCATACAAAGCCACTCTGACACTTAGGATTTTTCAGATGAGCTCCGACCTAAAATCTTAAATGGCGTCTCACACCTAAACGAAGACAGATATGAACAAGCCGTTTCTTTCACTGAATTTGTCTCACTCTTAGCTTTCAAACGAGCTATTGCACGACAAAATCCGTCCACTAGAAGCCAAGATCGAAGCTAGCTCTCCCGAGGGGGGGGAGGTCAGTGAAATTTGATGAAAAATGTTTTGGTGTCGGTCCCAGGTCGAAATTCCACACTTTGGAAAATTTTCAAAATTTTACCCATACAAAGCCACTCTGACACTTAGGATTTTTTCAGGTGAGCTCCGACCTAAAATCTTGTAACCGCTCTAACTTTTGAACGGCTGGTCCGATTGACTCGCGGCAAAAAATGGCGTCGAGCAGTTTTTTCTCCTCTTTCAAACGAGTAGCTGTAAGACAAAATCCGTCCACTAGAACCAAAGTTAGAAGATTGCTGTCGGGGGGGGTCAGTGAAATTTGATGAAAAATGTTTTGGTGACGGTCCCAGGTCGAAATTCCACACTTTGGAAAATTTTCAAAATTTTACCCATACACAGCCACTCTGACACTTAGGATTTTTTCAGGTGAGCTCCGACCTAAAATCTTGTAACAGCTCTAACTTTTGAACGAAGACAGATATGAACAAGCCGTTTCTTTCACTGAATTTGTCTCACTCTTAGCTTTCAAACGAGCTATGGCACTTGAAGCAACTTGTCCCTGGTATCACTTTGTAGAGAAAATTCAAAACAAGAAAATTCACCCGAACGTTTTCGGCCATTCTCATCAAGGATGTACATGGCAATGAAATTACAGCTAAGTAAAAATGCCTTTCCTGCTGCCCAAGTAATGGTCGTGCATACCACGGTCCCTACCTTGAGGAAGTCGCCTAAGGATCCTGTTTCCGTATCTGCCACATCAAATGTGATTTACAAATTTTCCTGTAGTTGTGGACTCAATTACATTGGCAGAACGAGACGACGATTGGGAGACAGAGTCAAGGAGCATGTCCCAAAGTGGTACATCGACGGTAAGAAGAAGGCAATTACAAGACATTTAGTTTCCTGCTCCTCTCCGCCTGCCGATCCCAGACAGTCATTCAAAGTGGTGAAACGAGTGAGAACCTTTAGAGAACTACAGATATTGGAGGCTTTGCTCATCAAGAGAGAAAAGCCTATACTGTGCATCCAGAAGGATTATGTGATTTCTTTGTGTCTTGACTTTTAGCTTCAGATAAGTTAGACAGATAACTTATTAACTTTGTCTTTTAAGATTGCATGTTCTTATTACTTAACTGTTAATGAGTAGAGTGTTAGATACTAGTCAAATGTAGATCTTTGCAAACCACATGTAGACACGTGCATGACGTATGTGAATTCATTTAACATCATTCCATTTCTTTTTCTTAGCTGTAATTTCATTGCCATGTACATCCTTGATGAGAATGGCCGAAAACGTTCGGGTGAATTTTCTTGTTTTGAATTTTCTCTACAGAGCTATGGCACGACAAAATACGTCCACTAGAAGCCAAGATCGAAGCGAGCTCTCCCGAGGGGGGGAGGTCATTGAAATTTGATGAAAAATGTTTTGGTGAAGGTCCCAGGTCGAAATGACACACTTTGGAAAATTTTCAAAATTTTACCCATACAAAGCCACTCTGACTCTTCGGATTTTTCAGGTGAGCTACAACAGTCCACCCTCCCAACCTGGCCGGCACACCACGCCAACCTGGCCGGCACACCACGCCAACCTCGACAGCACATCACCGCGCGCTATACGACGGCCGGCCAGAGGGGGGGGGACGTCAGCGAACCTTGCGGACTCACTTGGCCGGTACACCACGACACTCTGTCGTTCCAGAGGGGGGGACGTAAGACTCAAAGCACCACGGCGGCCGACCACGATACTCTACCGTTCCAGAGGGGGGGACGTCAGCGACGGCGGCCATCTTGCGCTATCCAGAAGTGGAGTTTTACTTACTACTGTTTATCGCGGTAGGCATGAGCCTGTGATTCATATGTGGAATTCAGATAGTGGCAGACCGGTCTTCTCACAAGCTATGAGCCGAAATAGGTTTCAATCCCTATGTAAATGTCTGCGCTTCGATTCAAAAGACACAAGAAACGAAAGAAAAGAAAGAGACAAAATGCATGCGAGGCTGGACTATTTTGAGATGGCCGATTTGTTAGAATGTATTGTTGGAGTTGATCCGATTGGCTAATCACTTAATAATGCCGGCGTCTTGGCGACATGCGTGGTGAGCCTCTTAGCTCCGCATCGGAGACGATAGAGGTCTTGCGGATCATTGCCAAGAAATGGAGGTTGCTTTATTAACTTTGGGGCACGATGTTCCAAGGTGCTCCACGTCGTATGGTTCATGGTGCCTCACCCGAACGTCTCTGATGACGAGGCCATTATATCCTAGACGAACTTGGCATAAGAAAAATCATTGCGTCATCAAAAATGAAGCAAAAAAATAAAAGAGTTTAGCAAAGGTTTTTCAAAAAGTTTTAATGCAGAAATTTGCTTTCGCACCGCTAAAATATTTATCCTTTGAAAGCAGAAGAAAAAGATTGAAACTATAGAATTCTGTCATATTCTAAGCTTGAAAAGGGATCAATTAAAAGGCGGTCGTCCATCGAAGCACTTTTCAGATTAGGCCGACGCCTCACGGATACCGAGTCTCCTTACTTTTGAAGAACGGCCATCCTGCTTGCTGATTACTCCTCATACAGCCCCACCGTCTCAGCTTCCCTTGCCATCGTCTCAGCTTCCCTTGCCACCCTGTCAGCTTCCCCTGACGCACTCTAAGTTTCCCCTGTCACTCTCTGAGGTTCTCCTGCGGTGCTTTACCTATAGTTGGCGCCTTTAAATGACCCACCACCGGTCACTGTTGGTTCTCTTTCCTACAAAACCCATCGCCATTACTCTGCGACAGCTAATTTGCTTGCACTTATTCACACCTGTCCTTGAAGATTAGTGCCGCAACTCTAAAATGGCTTCTTTTAGATATTCATGATAAAGAATTCAGCTAAATTCACATGCTCTTTTCGCATGATCAAGATCATGTCCATGAAACATTCAACAAATCATAGCACCTCCTTTCCGATGGTCGGCGCTAAACTTCGGAGTTGATTGACCACGAACACGGCTCGGCCTCAACCACATGAATTTATGGATCAAACCATTTCTAGTTGACGATGTAAATTCGGAGGAGATGATGTTAGCCAGAGGGATGAAATACAGTCTTCCGTGTTGCTCCTCTGAACAGCATGTGATGTGATCCTCATTTCATTAGAGATTGTGTCTTGTCCGAAAGATTTACGAAATTGTTTTTCTTTTAGACATCCCGGTGGAAGACTTCGCTGTCCAACAGCCTCCTCCTCCTCCGCCCAGACCTGTTGTTTCCGGTAAGTTCTGATGAATAACATTTCAGGAAAATGAGAAATTTCTCTTGTGAAACTCAATGCCTTGAAATAGGAAACCAGGACATCCAATATTCAGTAAATTCCGCAAATTAACCAACAATTCATTGACTTTGTCAATTCGTAATTCAAACCAGCACTGCTGATCAACTCCAAGAGGATGCTGGATATCCACATTCTGTGATCATCGCTTGAACTGTCACTGCACGTGTAATATTGATAACTCAAAATACTTGATAGCACTGAGGATGAGTTTTCACTGCGTATTAAAGATGTTATCTTTATCAAGAATCTTAAACCGTCTCTCAACAAGCAATTGAGTAACTCCTGTTGCAAATTATAGGACTGTTTTACTTTCTTAGTTGCATCATTATTGATTTTTGTGACCTTCACGTCAATCATCGTACGAATGCACAGAATTGACTGATATTTTAAATTAGAACAATCAGAAGTCTTGGATTCCTTGCACGACAACACGTCAAGGCAGTGACTGAAATGTGAGATTGCTTTAACGACATCGAAAATAATAGCCTCAAGAAGTAGAACTTGTGTCTACTTAATATGAAATTATCAGTAGTAAGAACTTTAGTGGAAATTCTTCACCAGACAACAAACTGCTCAACTTCATGAAAACTGCTCCTCTCATTGAAACTTTGAAGGACAAAAACAATTTAAAAACGAAATTTGGAGGCCAAGTGCCTTCTACTGATTATGACAACCGAATTCTACTATTTAGAGCAAGGCAGACAAGAGAACTCGTTCTTCTTCAGATGAAAGTCAAATCTGAAAGAAAATTCTGTTTTTCATGAGGAGAATCCGTTTTTGAAAGATTTTCTTCTAATAAGTAAATTGGAGATAGAAAACATGAAGAAGACAAGAAATAAATGGAAATACGTTTGCAGGACAATCAGCAGTTGTGTGAATTCTCCAAAATGTGAAAAAAGATTAACAGAAGGGAATCTTCAACTGAATTCCTTCCAAAACAACTTGTTTTCCTCAAATTCATTCATTTCCTATTCTTTGCAGCTTCTTTTCGTCTATGGGACGGCACGGTCGGAGGAAGAGACAGAACAGGTGTCTACGTCCTCAGTCTCCCGAATCCTCCAACTGTGGGAGAAGTCAGAAGAGCAGTAGCGGAGGCGTTCAACCGGCGTCCGGAGAAGACGCGGATTCAGCAAGGGACAGCCGAAGTTGGCGGGAGGGCGGTGTTCCTGGCGTATGAGAATGAAAGAGGGTGTTGGACCTCCGCAGACGGGGAGAAGATGGAGCAGGTGCCGCAGAAGGATAAGAAGTGGGATTTCCTGGAGGAGGACGAAAAGACCTTCATTCTTCCTCCAGGACGCTGTCTCAGCCTCGACATCCATCCCCGCTGACAAATATAAGAAAACGTGTCATTTTCATCATTTCATTCTGTGAATTTCTGTTGAAAATTTTCATCAAACTTGCAATTAATTTACACCTCTAATTTTCACTCCACGGAGGTCCTGAACGACCTAAAAATCGAAAGCCCATCCTCAAATGCTGCATTTTCATGTTACCTATCGATCAACAACTGATCTGCAGCAAAAACGAAGACAATCAATCGACTAGTGTCTGAGAAAATTTTAAAATTTGAATTCTTTTGATTTGGGATCATCTGAAAATCCATTTAAAAGAATTGCCAAGTGAAAATCGATATATCTGAGCACTCAATGAATGTATGCAAACATTTTCATACCAAAAGCAAAATAATCGGTCGACAATTTTACGAAAAAATTGAATTTTGCTGCTTTACAGATCATTTTGCCACATTATAGAATTGAGCTATTGTCCACTTCAAATCGAAATGCATCGCGTGTTTGTCAACAACTAAACGACAACGAACGACTAATCTATGACCAACGCAAGTTTGTTCGTACACAAGTGAACCAGAGGTTTCTACTGACCTGCCTCGAATTCAAAGTTTTCCCAAAATTCATCAACCAAGCTGCAAAATTGCCAAATAGTGGTTCTAATTCGAAAGCAGTCAGTCGAACTTCTTCGATATCATCTTGGAGAAGTACGTGAGAAGCTGAAGAATATCGCTCAACTTCGCGGATATGGATACCTTCACATCACAAGAAGATGGGCAGCAGATGACGTGGCAGATGTTTTGATGAAGATCGAAATAGCTGTTGATCGTGAAGTCTCCTGCATTTTCCAAAGACATTGTAAGAAGTGGAAAACTCTCACTGGTGAGGAGTTTCCGGTAAGACACTTCGACTATAAGGTTAACCTGAAGCCTGCTTTCCCATTCAAGTATACAGATGATTTCCCGTGTAAGGATGAATGTGTTGATGATCTTTCACAACATTCATATGTGAATGAAACTGATATCAGTTTTCCACATAGAAGTCAGTCATTACTCGATAAAGGTCCTAAATACAGAATCCCGTGTGATCCTAATAATGTCATGTCTAATACTGTTAGATCTCTTGATGAGCTTGTTTATCATATGAGATGGAATGACGCTATAGATTCCGACAACAATAACCAAGATCTAATAATTCCTTTTCATAAAAATTCGGTCAAATTGCCTCCAAAAGTAGACGCTGAAAAAGAAACTAAATCATCTCTATTTAAGCATGAGGTTCTTCAAGTCATGCAAAATAGTGTTGATAGAAATAAACAAGCATGCTAAAAGACTGAAAGACGCAAAAGTCACCAAAGATATCTGCAAACAAATAATGCGATTATATGTCCTTCAGATAAAACTAACAGATTAGTTGTTGTTGACAAAAATTGTTATGAAGAAAACACGGAGAAGCTATTACTAGATAGTGATAATTACAAGCTCTTGAATAAAAGTAAAATACACGCCATTGAGACGCAGGCTAATAACCTTGTTAAGAATGTTTGTGCTAATGCCTTTAGCAAGAGTGATATAATGAGATTACATAACGTTGGCCCACAAGCTGCGAGGTTTTTCACACCATAAAAGACCGCAAAGATAAAGTTGAAAATAAGTACCCATTGCGGCCCATACCCTCATGTAGGAATAATCCAACAGAGAAGTTGGACTGATTGCTCTCAAAAATCCTAAATCAGGCTCTCAAATGCATCGTCATACATTAAAATACAGATGACTTGATAAGTAAATTGAGAAGTATAGATCAATGTGATACTGGGAATGTTTTCGTTCCTCTAGATATAAAGAATTTATACTCTATTATACCTATTCAAGAAGGCATAGAGTATATCAGCCAGTTCATAGAAAATCATTGTGGTCAATTAGACACTTACGGCTTGACTCTAGATGCCGTCAAAAAGATTTTATCGTTTGTCTCGTACAACTGTGAAATAGAATATAATGGCAAGCATTATATTTAAAAGAAAGGTTGCCCTATGGGAACACATTATAGCCCACATTTTACCATAATTTTCATCTCGTTTATAAGAGCAAAAGGCTCTAAATATTTGGCGTGAGAGTTTCGAACTGAACTCTCGTATATATGCCAGGTACATTGATGACATAATTGTGAGTCCATTTTACCCAAATGATTTTTCTTAAGAGTAGATTTTTGGAAGTGTTTAATGGAGTTCATAATGACATCCAGTTTACGATAGAGATCCCATGACAAACTTTCAAACTTTTTGGATATTAGTATTGAGGTAAAACATAATGCAACACACAAGCAACACTCGGGAATTTACTTAAATAAAAGTAATTACTGGTCTCATCATGTAAAGCGAAATTACATTCGCCACTTAGGCAGGCTGTTGTGCGGTCGTCTTGCCGCGCAGCTCCTGTTTGCAGCTTGCTTTCAGCTTTGTTGCTTCTGCTAACTATACTTAACCGCCATCGTGTTAGTTTCTCCGCCTCAACCTCAGGACCCACCTTGTATTATTGATTACGAACCTCAGCTTCTTGCTATTCTACAGATATTTCACCATGGATTTACTTCATTCATTTACATTAATTGCTTTCTCGCATTTTCCATTTCTCAAGTCATGATCAGACATAATAGTTGCTTAGTCATCACTCATCGTTGCAACTGCTTATCAATCCCTCGCTCGCCTGTACCTAGTGGATACATCGCTTGCCATCTGCTGACCTTTATCTCATCACACAACGTTTTGATCGACTCGCTTGGCAGTGTGCAGTGTGCAGTGTGTTTCCCCTGCATCAATCCAACGACTTATTGTGAACATACGCCTGCAACGCGCTTCTGTGTTTTTGTAATTGCACTCACCGAATTACTTTTGTATTGTGAGTCAAGAAATAAAGATTATTATTATTGTTATTATTATTATTATTATTATTATTATTATTATTATTATTATTATTATTATATCACAAACAGCATTAATTATGTGCAAAAAAGATGTAACGATCCGGAAAAAAGTAAAATTGCTATTGAGACTTTAAAAAAATATTGTCGCAATAACGGCTTCAGTGATGAGGATTTTCTCTTAGACAAAAGTGACAAAAATAAAAAGAAAAAGCAATACACTAAGTACAAAGCTAATTTAACATTAGATTTTGTTAGTGATAGGACTAACAAACAAATCCACAAGCTTATGGACAAATATGATATAAAAGCTAACCTAATCAGTAAACCAAATAAGTCTCTCTCCAGTGCCCTAAACAATAAAAGTAAAAATGAGAAGCATAAAGGCTGTCATCTCTGATGTAATGTGCTGAATGATCACTATAGGTGCAATGACCATTTTATCGTTTATAAATTTACCTGCAAATTATGTACAGAATTTTACATCGGCATAAGGAGCCGCCCTTTTATTTGCGTTATGCTGAGCATCGTAACAGCATTAACACTGGCAACAAAGTCAGTGAGTGCCCTTTCTGACCACTTGTTGCAGAAACATCAAGGTCACGCCGGTTCTATCGATTATTTTGATATACAAATTATTGACAAATGTAGAGATCCTGTTGATACTACATTGTCCGAATCTCGTCAAATCAGATCTTTGGAACCCTAGCTAAAATAGAAAGATCGAAATGACTGACTTCTAATCGTTTTGTGTCAACTGTATTGTAAAAATTTGTATATAAGCCTATTCTGTTCGTGTGCGCATGCCCATACTTTTGTGAATTGCTCTTGTGCCTTGACAAAGGACGAACGTCCGAAATGTCGGCAATAAACGTACAATATCGAGAAAGTTTGGCCTTATTTTCGTTATTCTGAAGGAATCAACCTTATTTTCAAATAATGAACTAAATTAGGATTGACAACAAATCAATAGCTTGAATACATCATTTGAAATTCAGTTTTTAATTTGAATATGTGCTGGATGTATTATGTGGCGCTAGTAAGGTATTTTGAAATACATGTACCGCGTAGTTGATGCTTGTTTTCATGCACTGAATTTGGTATAAGCTTGACAATTGCGATTAAGTGGAGCGATTTCAATCAAATATGATGATGCCATTTCAGATTATGCATGCGTCATCTTCTGTACATTATGCCTAGTCTCGAATGCACTACAATGTGCAGATTGGACCTAGTGTCTCATTACATCTGAATAAGGAACATTCCAACTTGCATTTAAGACATGACTGTGATGCTCTAGAATTGCTTAGAAATGAAGCTCGTACATGAATATAGACAAAAATAAACAATAGTGTAAAGAAAGCGCATGATTTTTGCATTTGTCAATATAAGAATGATGCAGAATACTTACTTGTACTTACTTGGATGCGCTTGACCAGCTCAAGTGATTGTGGCGACCAGATCGCGAGAGGCCTGGCGGTCCTGGGCACGGACAAGAAGGTCGGGAAGCGGGAGGACGTCTTGCACTTAAGAAATCCATGTAAGCCGCGGTCGGCCGCGCGGGCGACTCCAACCATGCGACGGGCGGCGAGCCGATGCTTCTAAAGCTTTTCTTGCGGACTAGGCGGGTTGGAGCGAGCAACGTGGTCGAGAAGGCAACCTGGCCTCACATGATAACAGTCAGCCATAATATGACATTTCTCGAGATAGTTAAATGACGTACTCAGTTTTCAAAATTTACATGAAATCAGATGCAACATTTCGAGCATGATGACTCGAAAATGATAATTGAAATAAACGACAAATTGTCAAGGAAATACAGAGACATTTTGCATTGGATCTACGAACGTGAACAAAGTATGATGTCGTCAGGTTCTTAGATCTGCAAGTTTCATCAGACGAGATTAGTTCGTTATGAATCGAAGTGCTATTTTAGAGCAATATCCGAGTAGTTGTATGATGAGTTTTGGTCGACCAACAGTCTAGAAAATAGTCTCAATCTGAGAAGAGCACTGAGTTCTGTATAATATGGCGACAAAAAGGCATTCGTCCTGCTAATTTTCGTTAAGTAAATCCGAATCCGCAGAAATTATTCTCTTCAGTATTAAAATCTGTAAGTTGTGGAAATTTCCTAAATTTGTTAAGATTTCTGCGATCTGCGTCAAATCAACAATATGAAGCGTTTTGAGGACTTCATTGCAATGCTTGAAGGAGTGGCGAACAATTAAAGACAGATGAAAGAGACCGACATTGCTAAAGTTATTTTTTCCAATTGCAAATGATGTATTAAGGGTCACTCAATGGTATTTACATAATCTACTGGCTAGTACTTTATTTCAATCAAATAATAACATTAAATAAGACTATTGTGATGACGATTAAGAATCGCACTCGTATCTTGAAGTGGATAGACAAAAAACGGCGGATCGAAATAGGAATCTTGAGTTGATCTTCGGTATGAATCAGGTCGTTGATTGCTCTTTATTCATGGATCCAACAACGCTGGTTCATTTTTTAACGGAAAGCAATGAAATGGAGTGCAAGTCTTAGCTGTCATTGTCATTTTTATACAAAAACACAGAACGTTTGTTAGACATTTTGAGCTGTTTCCAAAAACACATCGCTGTTGATTTGAAATATACTAATTCACAACGCTCACAGAGTAAGAATGGCAAGAATGCAATGCAGTAGTTTCTGAAAGATGTCGATTCAAATAATCAGCCTCAATTCGTATCGAAGCGTCAAAGATATCTGATCAGAGTTCATTCCAGATGATAGATTTCCATGGTGAATTTCACATTATACCTTTTCCATTTCTACATCAGATCTACATCTCAAAATTCCACCCAATCTGCTGGCTGGTTGTGTCTAATCGTCTCTTCGTGCATTCCGTATTCGTGTTTCTGGTTTTCCACATTTGCTCGGGTTCCAGGAGGCCGTCCTCATTGATATTTGCATCGTCGTGTTCGTCTTCTGCTTCTCCGTACGGTGCCGCTGTGAATTTTTTCGCTGCTCCACTCTATCATTGTGTTTTTTAGGATTTCCTTACTTGATCATCGATCATCGAACTGTTGGTTGTCTTCGCGTCGCAGGCATTGAAATTCCTATCGGTTTCTGGTGTACTCTAGTCAGCTATCTATGATTTCTGCCCGTCTGTGCAACGTACAGTACCGGCGTGACCAGTCGATCAGTCACTTGTAAATTTTCAAGAGTTCGTCGTGACTGATCGATAACCCTACGTTGGTGCGAGCTGGATAACATATTCAATTATCACTTCTTTATTCGTTACAAGTGTTGCGTCAGTGGTGTAGTGGCTTAGCTGTCCGCGTAAGAATCGGTCGGTTGGTGTTTCAAGTCTTTCGAGTGTCGAATTTTAATGATGACGTCTATCAATGACATTTTGGCCTTGAGTGATCAAGAACTCATTGGAAGAAAGAATTCTATAAATAAAAATGATCTAATGCAAGCCCTTATTCAAGTAAGATCACAGAAACTTCCGAAAGCCAATAATGTATGCGATTTTGATGTACTGTCATCTACACTTGAACAGAAACTGAGAGAGCGATTAGACCCCTTTTTGCAAAAATTTGCCACCCTAACTGAAGAAATGAACGAAATCAAAGATAAATATAATATGCTTGAGCAAAGTATGTCTGAGTTTCGGATAACGCAGCTGGACATCACCAACAGCATATTCGATGAATTTGCTGATCGTATGAAACGTGAGAAAAACTTAATTCTCTCTGGGGTTGAAGAACTTACTAATGGCAGTCTTGAAGAACGCAAACAGCACGACCGCATGAAATGTGAACATATTTTGACGTTTCTTGGGTCCTCTATCTCAGAAGTTGATGAAACTCGGCGTATCGGACGCTTGGGTTCACATAACAAACGTTTGATTCAGATAAAATTCAAATCGGCAAATCAGAAATATTCAATACTACGAAACGCGAAGCAATTGCGAAATAGTCCTCAGTTTCACCATTTGTACATCAACAACGACAAGACGAAACTTCAACAGCAGCAAGATAAGCAATTGAGACAAGAGCTTCAACAAAGAAAGGCGAACGAAGATGTCGTAATTTTCCGAGGGAAAATAATGGAACGCAAAAATGTTCAAAATTTTCGCGACGGTTTTTAGCAGCTACAGACTACTTGCGCATCCATTATCCCACATTTATGCTATTGAATGCACAATCAGTTTTTCCCAAAATCGACGAACTCAGACTCACAGCATCTCTCAGACAGCCTGATGTCATATGCGTCACTGAAACATGGTTAAATGATGCAATCTTGAATAATTATGTTTCTATTAACCATTTCGATACCCTGAGATGCGACCGCAGTGGTAGAAGAGGTGGCGGAACTATGATTTATGCGCGTTGTGACTTGAACTACAAAGCTTTATCCCTTCCGTATCCAGCCCCGTCAGCAATTGAAGTATGTGGTATAACACTGTTTGATAGTAAATTGATCGTGATAAATGCCTACGTTCCTCCCAACATCGACTCAAATACTTCGAATGATATATTATCCTATTTCATTGCTATGGTAGACCAACTCCTACTGCTTTCCCCGAAATTTCAAATTGTTATTCTCGGTGACTTTAATCAACTAAACACAAGGCAGTTATGTGAGGAGTTACAACTTACAAATATCGTTTGCAAACCTACAAGGGGAAATAATATATTGGATGTTATTCTATTATCAAACAGCTTGGTTGATACTTATGACTGTGATAGTGTAGTCTACGATTCTCCTCTTGGCAATGCAGATCATCGGATACTGACCGTGCCTCCGAAAGCTCATGAATCTCCCCGTCCTAACTCAGTTCGCCATGTCTCCGTCTACGACCTCCGTCCTTCGAATATCTCAAAACTACGACTTGCTTTTGAATCCTTTGTCACCTATCATAACAATGTACTTCTGCTTTCTAACGACGTGAACTATCAATGTGACTTCTTCATCAAATCCATGCGAGAATTAGTTGATTCAAATGTACCAGCATATGATGTAATAATGACCGATCGCGACCAAAGGTGGATGACGCCAATAACTAAGCATGTAATCAACGAAAAATGGAGGGCATATCGTAATAAAGACTGGCCAAACTTCATCAGACTCAAAGAAAAGGCAAAGATAGAAATACAGTCAGCGAAAGAGATTTGGGCTTCAAAACTCAAGAGATGAAGTGGGGGAATATGGAAGATGGCAAAAGAGGTAACTGGTTCAAGCTCTCGGGACAAGAGCCTTTTCGATGGTCTGTCTCTCGCTGGAGACTGCAATCGCGTGCTACATGACGTACGAGAATCACTGTTTGCCTCCCAGCTTCCCAGCATCGATAATTCTCAACTCAATCTTCCTGTTGACGATTCTTGGGACATTAGCGTGACACCACAAGCTGTAGAGAGTCTTCTGAAAAAATTAAAACCAGGGACAGCCAAATCTCATAGTGATGTTCCTAATACTGTGTACTGTGAACTTTCAAAGATTCTTTCTGTTTACATCGCTTCTATTATACGCAACTCAATTCGTACGAGAACTTTTCCGCACTCGCTCAAACTTGGAATTACTATCCCTATTCCTAAAACGACCCCGGTAGATATTCACAATGTGCGTCCGATTGCCATCCTCCCTACTGTTGGAAAAATTAAGGAGCGAATTATATGTGAACAAATGCGTACTTCTTTCCTTCGAGAATATGGAATGAATCAACATGGCTTTCGGCAAGGGGCATCTACGGCTACGGCCTTGATAGATTTGCATGACCATGCTACTCGATTCTATGACAATCCATCACTCCTCGGGGCAGCTATAATTAGCGTAGATCTATCAAAAGCTTTCGATTACGTGTCACATCCTATACTCCTACAAAAGCTTCAAAGGAGCAATTTCCCTTCAGGATTTATTTTGTGGCTGAGCAGCTATCTTCGGGAGCGTACGAACGTTGTTCGAATTGAATCTCTACTAAGTGCTCCGTATAATATTACGTCCGGTGTTATTCAGGGTTCAGTTATTGGCCCATATTTGTTTTGTGTCTTCACTAACGACTTTGTTCCCGCCTATGTTGATACTCATGTCGTCAAATACGCAGACGATATTTATCTTATCATTCCACTTCCGAAGTGCGTCGACATCAAAAAGAGAATCTCTGACGAAATATCGAATATTGAAAGTTGGTGTAATGAGAAGGAACTTCGACTGAATACTCTAAAAACTAAAATTATGTATTGTGGGCGATTCCAGCAGATATCGAATATTGATGATCCTCAGGTTGTAGATCACATGAAGATCCTTGGCGTGAGAATAGACAGGAATCTAGGGTTTGGGCAGCATATCGAATCAGTTCGATCTAAATCCGCTTCAAGACTGCATGCTCTACGCCTGCTGAGACCGCATGTCTCCAAGGAGGAGCTTCACAACATATATACCTCGTATATCCGATCTATTATGGAATACGCAAGTCCGTGCTTCTGTGGCATAAATAAAAAGCACTCCCAACAACTGGAGCGGATGGATAAGAGGGCGCATAGAATCATTTTCTTCGATGATAGCAATCGCTGGTGTCAATGCATCCCAGACTCTTTAGCGGCGAGAAGACTGCGCTCATCGAAGAAACTTTTTCAACAAGCTTGTGACAATCCTTTTCATGTTCTTTTCCCTATGACCCCGACCACGTTACCACGCACGAAGAAGTATCAATCATTTTATACGCGCACAAATGTTAGATCATGTTCCTTTTTCCCTTTCATTACTAAAGCAGTGAATTCCACAAACTGTGTTTGACAGTGAATTTAAAGTGAAATTCTTTCAAAATCCTTGATTTTTGTGTATTTGTACCATTCCTACTTTCAACTACTTGTATCGCATGTTTTTCATTTATAAATAAACAACACTACCACTACCACTATCTTTTTAGATATTGATGCAAAATATTTTTGCAAATAAATGTCTGATATTCAGATTTCTCAAAGACAACGCAATTCATGTCAAAACTGGCTGAAAAACTTTATATACTGCATAGCTTCACTATATTGCAGGAATTCTTCTGAAAATATTCAAATTTTAAAATGTTATTTAAATCACGAAGATCAGTGATTCTCGGAAGTTTGATTCGATCATCCGATTCGCTAGCTAATTTCTTCCTAGTTCACCTATTATGATGACCAGTGAAAGCTCAGAAAATGCTCATTCTCCCCGTGCCTCATTCACTTTCATAATCACATCCTTTCTTATTGAAAAATTTCAATTTGTAAATTCAATGATTTTCATATTTTGAGCACTGCTCATCAAATACAATAACGGATGCAAGTCTATCGTATCTCATTTCAAAACTGAGAATACAAGCTCTCGAATGATGTATGGCACGTTGATGTGCGACGCGATTGGAAGACATGAGAATCGATTGAATTTCAGCGAAATTTAGATGATGAGTTTTTTATGATCAGCTCTGTAGGAAATTGAATTTTGCTAGAAAACAGAGTCATATGGCAGATCAAGATGAAGTGTATGCTCTGCTTTCCAATGTCCAACTGTGGAAAACGACAAATGATGAAAATATAAATTCCAATATAGTATATAATTATAATTTTAATTCATTCAAAACACAACATTTCAATTTCAATCAAACAGTTGGAAATAGCAATTTAATTTCAAGTAATTTTTGATAATCACTGGTTACAAGGAGATGGAGACGGCCTTGATGTCGCAGATTATATTAGCCTTAAATGTGTTAACGACCTCAGGTCTGTCAATCACGGATTGAAGATGAAATCATTTTTGAACTATCATTCACTTCTTCTGACTTGGCGGTCACAGTACAACCCCACTGTGAAAGAAAATGGCGGAGATTACCTGATATGCCATGACAACGGCGAGCGAGCTGAGCTGAAAGGAAATGAAACTAAAATTATACGTGTAAAGCCCTGGAGTCTGTCAACTCTATTGAAAACGGTTCCACTTCGATGATATAACTTCTGTGCTTCATATAATTTTCTCATTCATCTCCGACGCTGGTCAGCTGCTCTTCAACTCCTCTCTGTAAGTCGTTTCTAATCTGTAAAGAATGCTAAGAACTTCCAATAATTGATTAATCGAACGACATTTCATCAAAATCATTAGGTTATGAGAATCAAGAATGATTTCAATTGACTTCTTGTTCCAATCACTATTCACTTCCACGTTCTAGACAATGTCATTTCCCATTTCCTATTTCCAGTAGTCCAGTATCCATACAAGGCAATGTCTTGCCGTTTTGTGTGTTTAAAATTAATTTCACACACTGTCTAATCTATAACTGTTCTTGATGAAGGCTTATCTTAACTGAAGCTGATTCGAATTAAAATCATTAAAATTCGAGCTTAACTTTTCAGAGAAATAGCAAGTCGGATTAGTGATTGTCCAACTTGAATAAGAAGATATATGTTCCGACAAGTAAAACTTTCTTAAAATCGAATGTTACCACAAAACATCAGGACGCACTTATGAAATTTCAAGTTTCCTGGTATATTTTGCAGTATTTCCATGCTACTTATGAGTATTCTAAGTATTTATGATGCGCGTGTGATGATACGCGTCTGTTGAAGACCGATTTTATTGGATGAAGTGGTACTGGACTAGTTGACTGGAGATTGTGTTTTGTCAAAATATTTGGGGATGTAGGAACAAAACCAAACATTCCAACAACCTTGAATTCATCTCATTAATCACCTTATTGGAAACTTACAGTTTTTCATGAGTCATTTGAATCACTGGAAGAAAACAGTAATGCCATTCCTTGCTTTGTTGACATAACTTTGAATTTTACGGAGATGTGCATTTAGGACGGGAGCTGCTGACACTTTCTTCCTAAAGTCGCGCACAAATGGCCTAATAGCATGAATTTGTAGACCTTGAAACGCTGAACACAAAAATCAAACTCTTAAATGTCACAGCCAGTCGCTTTGATGTCCATCTACATATTATACACCAATCGAGAGCTGAGATCATGAGGAATTCGAATATGTAAGTTAGAAAATCGAATCTCAATGTCCTTTTTGTGCAGAGAGCAAAATTCAAAATGGCTGCCAAAATACTATATTTTGATACCTATGTTAACAGGAAATGATAATCTGTCGACGTATTTGGCAATTAGAGACCATTTGTATAGTCCGTATTATGCAGTGGATGCACGAGAATAAATTCAGACAGCAGAAACAATTATTACGCTTTTTAATAGTAGTATGTGACGAGTATTAAACTATAATGTAATTATGTGATGTAAAAATCACTAAAAGTCGCTATCCGAACATGCATGTTTTATTTCATTGTTCTACAGATTGTTTCATAAAAAATGGATCACCCTTAAACATCGCCTTAACTTCAAATTTGTCTAACTCCGCCAAACTTGAACGAATTTCTCTGAAATTTGGAAGATACGTCAGTTGTGCTTACTAATATCATTGTTGGAAATTTCAAGCATGAATATTGAGTTGTTTTCCTGTTATAGATAAAAAAGTAGTAGATAATTTGATCTTCATTTAGCAATGTTACACAAAATCATACCTCACTCTTATAAAATTACATTTGTTTCCTTTGTTATGTAATAATGTTGTTCTACAAGCCAAAAGCTATCAAGCAAAACAAAAATAAAGAAAATCGGTCAATCAGAGCCAGTATAGCACCATTATTCATCAACAATAATGTAACTGCTACATGTGATTAACTGGACTTCATGTTCCATAGCTTCCTGACTTCGTTGTGGTGGTGTTGACAGGACAGCACTCCTGATTGCTTTCAGCTAGAAATCTATCTCTTACCGGTTGAAAACAATACAAAGCACAAATGAACAATAACGAGATCGCATTCACAAAAGGCAAAGTGTCAGCCTTGCTAGAACTAGGGTCTTCTTGCGAGCTACAAGCAAGCGACTAAATGTCCCTTACACAAATGTGCATCGATGGCATAATGATGATTTTCGACTCTGTCGTAAAGAGGGCTCTGGCCGTCCACGCAAAACATCCAAACGTAGAGACCGCCTAACTTTGAGATTTGTTAAAGTTGATCCAAGTCTCTCGTTAACTGAGATGGCTGCACTAGACTCGTCTATTTCTAAGTCCACTATTCGTAGAAGATTTATTGAGTCGAATTTCAAGAGCTGTAAGAGGCCCTCTCAGATCGAATTATCAGATCAGCATACAAAAAGACGTCTCAGATGGGCAATGAGTCATTGTCAGTGGCGAAATCAATGGGATCGGGTTGTCTGGTCTGATGAGGCATCAGTCCGTCTGAAGGATAGTGATGGTCGATTGAGATTATTGATAAAATCTGATCAGGAAATTCCGAGACATTTACATCGTCCCCGGGTACAAGGTGGTGCGACTCTACTGATTTGGGCTGGCATTTGGACCACTGGCCGCTTTGAACTTCACATACAGCAAGGAACCATGAATTCTGAACGCTATGTGAATGTTTTACGAATGAACATTGGCCAAATGACAGATCAACTTGGTGATCCATCGACTTGGTTATTTATGGATGATAATGCTACGTGTCACAGGAGTAGTAGAGTCAACTTATGCAAGTCTTAATTAGGGCTTAGGACATTATCTTGGCCAGCTCGTTCTCCTGATCTGAATCCCATAGAAAATGTATGGAGTATTCTAAAACGTAACGTTCGTCGCTCACTGCTACCTACAGATGGCGTATCACAACTTACGTCACTGTTAAAAAGAGAGTGGAGAAAGTTGGCTCAGTCAAAAATCAACGATATTATCGAATCAATGCCTAGACGAATTGGTAATGTCATTGGCAATAAGGGTAGGGCCGCAAAATATTAGCTTCTTAAGAACCGTTACTGTATCATAGCTTATCAAATTATATAAGGACATTCAAATATATTAGGGACATGAAATAACATGAAAAATGCTTTCTGTATCATACTTATGTTTTATTTAGTCAAATTTTAGGATGATCCACTTTTTATGAAACGGACTGTATAAATCTACTAATGGTGAATTTGTGATATTTATTCTCTAAGGCCTATAAGTAAATTTTGCAGTTGTATGTAGTGGTATAAACACCCAGTATACGTAATTTTCTTATCACATGGCTGAATGTACATGTATATCTAGCCTTTGTCTTAGCAAATATTTACATGTACCGGTGTATACATGTGGTATTGATAACTTAATGTAATATTGATAGGAGGAATACTTACTCGTACTTTCCTAAAGTGTATTGACTTCCAGTTATTCATTGCATACATGTACAAATACATAAATGCACATGTAAATGTACTTAGACATGCGAATTAATTTCATTTAAAGAAACGTTGCAAAAAAAGCAAATTGCAATTGATCTTGGCTGACTGAATATAATATTTTGAAGTTTACATTTGCTTAGATAATGAAATTGATTGCGGCTTGCCTTTTCGCAACGCTTGTTTAAATGATGATATGATGCCCAATTTCATCAATATGTTAATGATATACATCTACATGTACATGTACATGAGAATAGACAGAGTTTCTTCGGCGGCTAACAATATAGGCACAGTCGTTTTCTTTATCCTATTTCCTTATGTTGACGTCCTATCATATTGCCGATTGTGTATGTGTAGGCTCCACATTAATAATCATGACATTTCGACACCATCAACCAAGAATGTATGTATACATGTAGCTGCACTGCCTGTGTGCGTGCCTGTTGCTGTAGCAACAAAAAGTAAATGAATACGTAAAACGTAGAATCAAATAGCAGATGATGACTAATGAAAACAGCAGTTGCCGATCAGTTCTTGGATAGAAGATTGATTGATCTCTTTGCGGCAGGATTGCATACAGAACTCGATGCATGCATTAAGGTGCGTGCGCCCACGGATTTTCATTATTGATTCGATGATTGGGAACGGCATCGCAGATAACTTGCTGAATGATCATTTCTTCGTGCGCGCGCTATCATGCCTCGTGAACGTCGATCTCATGAAAGCAGCCTGCTTGAAGTATGTCTCCTTTGTTTCGGTAAGACCAAAACCATGCGCCTCATAACTTCAAATATGCAACGCACTATCGAGAAATACTTTCTCCATGGGTACGACCCATCTGATGTACGTCTTCCAAAAGTATTATGCAACACATGTAGGTTGGTAGTTGGTGAATACGACTAGGACATATTCACCCGTTCAATAAGTCTGTTTGACCATTCGAAGCTTGCGGAATTACCTCCACCTATGTCAACACGATCAAATTCTGAGTGCTCATGTCTTCTGTGTAAGACCGCAGGTATGAAGGGATGGACTGAGTCGAAGGTGGGAAGACCATCGGCTGAACCATATCCGAATTCAACATTGAAGATTTGTGGCAAGTATCTTACACATTTAGGGAAAGGCCTTCCTCATCAGTGCTCCAAGACCACTACATTTGATAATCTGAAGCAACTGTCGTCTAAAGGCAAAACGTCTGAGCAGCTTGCAGCCTCTGTGCTGAAGTCAAAAGCAATGCAGTCTCCCACAAATTCAGTAAGTCTTTCAACACTTGTTGGTCAACCATTGAAAATTGAAGTTTCTCCAACGTCCACGTTGAGATCTCCACTCCGTAGACTAGATGTAAATGATCTTTCGAATATTCAGTCCGATCTGAATTTGAGTTCCAATGCAACACTGAAGCTAGCTGGTGTCATTCGATCTACTTCAGGTATTAGGAAGAGTGTTGAATCAAATGCTAAAAGCAAACTGATTGAGTTAAATCACTCGCTTGATTCGTTCTTTGCAGTTTCATGTGAAAGCTTTTTTAGTAAGACTGCTGATGAGTGCAAGCATGTTGACAGACCGTTTGTGCGTTGCACCAATTTGGATGGCTTGATTCGAGAAATGATCGAGCACCGTCATTATGGATCGGCAGCGGGGTTACTTTTCAAATTGGGAGTTGATGGTGGAGGTGGTTTTTTTAAGATTTGTCTGTCTATTTGCTCGAATGCCTCCAGGAGAGAAAACAACGTTAAAGGCATGTTCCTTATAGGTATTATCCCAAACATTCAAGAAAATTACTCGAATCTTTTAAAGATTTGGTATCTGATTCGCTTGGTAGGTCCAGACTCCGTTTCCTCATTGACATCGAAGGTTATTGCTACAGATTTGAAATTAGCAAATCTCTTACTCGGTCTGATGTCTCAAGGCTCTTCACACCCGTGCACTTGGTGTGACTCAAACAAATCTTTTCTGAGATTTAAGGGCAATCTTCGAACGCTTGGAAGCTTGAATGATGCTTTCTGGCGATGGTATGACGAGACTGATCAGGACAAGTCCAAAGCAAAACATTTCGGGAATGTTATACATTGTCCAATTCTGAGAGGCGAATCATCAGAACGAGTGATTGATCTTCTTCCTCCTCCTGAGTTACACCTTCTCATAAGACCTTTCAACAAAATGTTTAAAGAATTAGAAAAAGAGTGGCCAAAAGCCATGACTTGGCCACGCACATGCTTTGCTGAGAGAGAAGCCATACATGGAGGCTTGTTCAACGGAAACTCGTGCAAGAAGTTGCTATCCAAAATCGATGCACTAATATCCATGTGCCTGTTGCAAGGCTTGAAATATGTCGAGGCCTTCGAAAAATTTCGTAAAGTTGTGGACGTAAAGTTACGGCCATGATCTCGATCCAGATTTCCGAATGATTATCCGTGACTTTGAGAAAAGTTACCTCTCTCTCGGTATTTCGATCAATCCAAAGGTCCACACAGTCTTTCACCATATTACAGATTTTTGTGATTCTGTGCACACTGGACTCGGACGATACAGCGAGCAGGCTGTTGAGGCAGTTCATGCTGACTTTAAATTTACTTGGGCCAAATACAAGGTCCATGAAGTGAACCCGCGTTATCCAGAGCGGGTTGTTGAAGGCAATTAACGATTACAACGCAAAGCATTTGCGTATCTTCTGATTTTGTGTTATTTTTTCCTTTTTTTCAATGGAATATTGAATAATGATTTCAGCAACGCTTGTTTTTCGAGAATGAATTGTAAAGCGCGTAGAAAACAGCTGCTACAAGCTGTAGTGCGAAATTTTGGGTTGATGTATGAAAAACGTATTCCATAATTTCATCTGGTGCATTTATAAAAGAAACAAAATTGGATAGTAATTTTTGGTGATTTTTACATCACATAATTACATTATAGTTTAATACTCGTCACATACTACTATTAAAAAGCGTAATCATTGTTTCTGCTGTCTGAATTTATTCTCGTGTATCCACTGCATAATACGGACTATACAAATGGTCTCTAATTGCCAAATACGTCGACAGATTATCATTTCCTGTTAACATAGATATCAAAATATAGTATTTTGGCAGCCATTTTGAATTTTGCTCTCTGTACAAAAAGGACATTGAGATTCGATTTTCTAACTTACATATTCGAATTCCTCATGATCTCAGCTCTCGACTGGTGCATAATATGTAGATGCACAATTTTTTTTATCCTAATCGTGTTTCCGCCCTACCGTGTTCCATGGTGAATTTTTACATTATACCTTTTCCATTTCTACATCGGATCTTTTTAGATATTGATGCAAAATATTTTTTGCAAATAAATGTCTGATATTCAGATTTTGCAAAGACAACGCAATTCATGTCAAAACTGGCTGAAAAACTTTATATACTGCATAGCTTCACTATATTGCAGGAATTCTTCTGAAAATATTCAAATTTTAAAATGCTACTTAAATCACGATGATCAGTGATTCTCGGAGGTTTGATTCGATTATCCGATTCGCTAGCTAATTTCTTCCTAGTTCACCTATTATGATGACCAGTGAAAGCTCAGAAAATGCTCATTCTCCCCGTGCCTCATTCACTTTCATACTCACATCCTTTCTTATTGAAAAATTGCGATTTGTAAATTCAATGATTTTCATATTTTGAGCACTGCTCATCAAATACAATAACGGATGCAAGTCTATCGTATCTCATTTCAAAACTGAGAATGCAAGCTCTCGAATGATGTATGGCACGTTGATGTGCGACACGATTGGAAGACATGAGAATCGATTGAATTTCAGCGAAATTTAGATGTTGAGTTTTTTATGATCAGCTGTGTAGGAAATTGAATTTTGCTGGAAAACAGAGTCATATGGCAGATCAAGATGAAGTGTATGCTCTGCTTTCCAATGTCCAACTGTGGAAAACGACAAATGATGAAAACATAAATTCCAATATAGTATATAATTATAATTTTAATTCATTCAAAACACAACATTTCAATTTCAATCAAACAGTTGGAAATAGCAATTTAATTTCAAGTAATTTTTGATAATCACTGGTTACAAGGAGATGGTGACAGCCTTGATGTCGCAGATTATATTAGCCTTAAATGGGTTAACGACCTCAGGTCTGTTGGCGGTCACAGTACAACCCCACTGTGAAAGAAAATGGCGGAGATCACCTGATATGCCATGACAACGGCGAGCGAGCTGAGCTGAAAGGAAATGAAACTAAAATTATACGTGTAAAGCCCTGGAGTCTGTCAACTCTATTGAAAACGGTTCCACTTCGATGATATAACTTCTGTGCTTCATATAATTTTCTCATTCATCTCCGACGCTGGTCAGCTGCTCTTCAACTCCTCTCTGTAAGTCGTTTCTAATCTGTAAAGAATGCTAAGAACTTCCAATAATTGATTAATCGAACGACATTTCATCAAAATCATTAGGTTATGAGAATCAAGAATGATTTCAATTGACTTCTTGTTCCAATCACTATTCACTTCCACGTTCTAGACAATGTCATTTCCCATTTCCTATTTCCAGTAGTCCAGTATCCATACAAGGCAATGTCTTGCCGTTTTGTGTGTTTAAAATTAATTTCACACACTGTCTAATCTATAACTGTTCTTGATGAAGGCTTATCTTAACTGAAGCTGATTCGAATTAAAATCATTAAAATTCGAGCTTAACTTTTCAGAGAAATAGCAAGTCGGATTAGTGATTGTCCAACTTGAATAAGAAGATATATGTTCCGACAAGTAAAACTTTCTTAAAATCGAATGTTACCACAAAACATCAGGACGCACTTATGAAATTTCAAGTTTCCTGGTATATTTTGCAGTATTTCCATGCTACTTATGAGTATTCTAAGTATTTATGATGCGCGTGTGATGATACGCGTCTGTTGAAGACCGATTTTATTGGATGAAGTGGTACTGGACTAGTTGACTGGAGATTGTGTTTTGTCAAAATATTTGGGGATGTAGGAACAAAACCAAACATTCCAACAACCTTGAATTCATCTCATTAATCACCTTATTGGAAACTTACAGTTTTTCATGAGTCATTTGAATCACTGGAAGAAAACAGTAATGCCATTCCTTGCTTTGTTGACATAACTTTGAATTTTACGGAGATGTGCATTTAGGACGGGAGCTGCTGACACTTTCTTCCTAAAGTCGCGCACAAATGGCCTAATAGCATGAATTTGTAGACCTTGAAACGCTGAACACAAAAATCAAACTCTTAAATGTCACAGCCAGTCGCTTTGATGTCCATCTACATATTATACACCAATCGAGAGCTGAGATCATGAGGAATTCGAATATGTAAGTTAGAAAATCGAATCTCAATGTCCTTTTTGTGCAGAGAGCAAAATTCAAAATGGCTGCCAAAATACTATATTTTGATACCTATGTTAACAGGAAATGATAATATGTCGACGTATTTGGCAATTAGAGACCATTTGTATAGTCCGTATTATGCAGTGGATGCACGAGAATAAATTCAGACAGCAGAAACAATTATTACGCTTTTTAATAGTAGTATGTGACGAGTATTAAACTATAATGTAATTATGTGATGTAAAAATCACTAAAAGTCGCTATCCGAACATGCATGTTTTATTTCATTGTTCTACAGATTGTTTCATAAAAAATGGATCACCCTTAAACATCGCCTTAACTTCAAATTTGTCTAACTCCGCCAAACTTGAACGAATTTCTCTGAAATTTGGAAGATACGTCAGTTGTGCTTACTAATATCATTGTTGGAAATTTCAAGCATGAATATTGAGTTGTTTTCCTGTTATAGATAAAAAAGTAGTAGATAATTTGATCTTCATTTAGCAATGTTACACAAAATCATACCTCACTCTTATAAAATTACATTTGTTTCCTTTGTTATGTAATAATGTTGTTCTACAAGCCAAAAGCTATCAAGCAAAACAAAAATAAAGAAAATCGGTCAATCAGAGCCAGTATAGCACCATTATTCATCAACAATAATGTAACTGCTACATGTGATTAACTGGACTTCATGTTCCATAGCTTCCTGACTTCGTTGTGGTGGTGTTGACAGGACAGCACTCCTGATTGCTTTCAGCTAGAAATCTATCTCTTACCGGTTGAAAACAATACAAAGCACAAATGAACAATAACGAGATCGCATTCACAAAAGGCAAAGTGTCAGCCTTGCTAGAACTAGGGTCTTCTTGCGAGCTACAAGCAAGCGACTAAATGTCCCTTACACAAATGTGCATCGATGGCATAATGATGATTTTCGACTCTGTCGTAAAGAGGGCTCTGGCCGTCCACGCAAAACATCCAAACGTAGAGACCGCCTAACTTTGAGATTTGTTAAAGTTGATCCAAGTCTCTCGTTAACTGAGATGGCTGCACTAGACTCGTCTATTTCTAAGTCCACTATTCGTAGAAGATTTATTGAGTCGAATTTCAAGAGCTGTAAGAGGCCCTCTCAGATCGAATTATCAGATCAGCATACAAAAAGACGTCTCAGATGGGCAATGAGTCATTGTCAGTGGCGAAATCAATGGGATCGGGTTGTCTGGTCTGATGAGGCATCAGTCCGTCTGAAGGATAGTGATGGTCGATTGAGATTATTGATAAAATCTGATCAGGAAATTCCGAGACATTTACATCGTCCCCGGGTACAAGGTGGTGCGACTCTACTGATTTGGGCTGGCATTTGGACCACTGGCCGCTTTGAACTTCACATACAGCAAGGAACCATGAATTCTGAACGCTATGTGAATGTTTTACGAATGAACATTGGCCAAATGACAGATCAACTTGGTGATCCATCGACTTGGTTATTTATGGATGATAATGCTACGTGTCACAGGAGTAGTAGAGTCAACTTATGCAAGTCTTAATTAGGGCTTAGGACATTATCTTGGCCAGCTCGTTCTCCTGATCTGAATCCCATAGAAAATGTATGGAGTATTCTAAAACGTAACGTTCGTCGCTCACTGCTACCTACAGATGGCGTATCACAACTTACGTCACTGTTAAAAAGAGAGTGGAGAAAGTTGGCTCAGTCAAAAATCAACGATATTATCGAATCAATGCCTAGACGAATTGGTAATGTCATTGGCAATAAGGGTAGGGCCGCAAAATATTAGCTTCTTAAGAACCGTTACTGTATCATAGCTTATCAAATTATATAAGGACATTCAAATATATTAGGGACATGAAATAACATGAAAAATGCTTTCTGTATCATACTTATGTTTTATTTAGTCAAATTTTAGGATGATCCACTTTTTATGAAACGGACTGTATAAATCTACTAATGGTGAATTTGTGATATTTATTCTCTAAGGCCTATAAGTAAATTTTGCAGTTGTATGTAGTGGTATAAACACCCAGTATACGTAATTTTCTTATCACATGGCTGAATGTACATGTATATCTAGCCTTTGTCTTAGCAAATATTTACATGTACCGGTGTATACATGTGGTATTGATAACTTAATGTAATATTGATAGGAGGAATACTTACTCGTACTTTCCTAAAGTGTATTGACTTCCAGTTATTCATTGCATACATGTACAAATACATAAATGCACATGTAAATGTACTTAGACATGCGAATTAATTTCATTTAAAGAAACGTTGCAAAAAAAGCAAATTGCAATTGATCTTGGCTGACTGAATATAATATTTTGAAGTTTACATTTGCTTAGATAATGAAATTGATTGCGGCTTGCCTTTTCGCAACGCTTGTTTAAATGATGATATGATGCCCAATTTCATCAATATGTTAATGATATACATCTACATGTACATGTACATGAGAATAGACAGAGTTTCTTCGGCGGCTAACAATATAGGCACAGTCGTTTTCTTTATCCTATTTCCTTATGTTGACGTCCTATCATATTGCCGATTGTGTATGTGTAGGCTCCACATTAATAATCATGACATTTCGACACCATCAACCAAGAATGTATGTATACATGTAGCTGCACTGCCTGTGTGCGTGCCTGTTGCTGTAGCAACAAAAAGTAAATGAATACGTAAAACGTAGAATCAAATAGCAGATGATGACTAATGAAAACAGCAGTTGCCGATCAGTTCTTTGATAGAAGATTGATTGATCTCTTTGCGGCAGGATTGCATACAGAACTCGATGCATGCATTAAGGTGCGTGCGCCCACGGATTTTCATTATTGATTCGATGATTGGGAACGGCATCGCAGATAACTTGCTGAATGATCATTTCTTCGTGCGCGCGCTATCATGCCTCGTGAACGTCGATCTCATGAAAGCAGCCTGCTTGAAGTATGTCTCCTTTGTTTCGGTAAGACCAAAACCATGCGCCTCATAACTTCAAATATGCAACGCACTATCGAGAAATACTTTCTCCATGGGTACGACCCATCTGATGTACGTCTTCCAAAAGTATTATGCAACACATGTAGGTTGGTAGTTGGTGAATACGACTAGGACATATTCACCCGTTCAATAAGTCTGTTTGACCATTCGAAGCTTGCGGAATTACCTCCACCTATGTCAACACGATCAAATTCTGAGTGCTCATGTCTTCTGTGTAAGACCGCAGGTATGAAGGGATGGACTGAGTCGAAGGTGGGAAGACCATCGGCTGAACCATATCCGAATTCAACATTGAAGATTTGTGGCAAGTATCTTACACATTTAGGGAAAGGCCTTCCTCATCAGTGCTCCAAGACCACTACATTTGATAATCTGAAGCAACTGTCGTCTAAAGGCAAAACGTCTGAGCAGCTTGCAGCCTCTGTGCTGAAGTCAAAAGCAATGCAGTCTCCCACAAATTCAGTAAGTCTTTCAACACTTGTTGGTCAACCATTGAAAATTGAAGTTTCTCCGACGTCCACGTTGAGATCTCCACTCCGTAGACTAGATGTAAATGATCTTTCGAATATTCAGTCCGATCTGAATTTGAGTTCCAATGCAACACTGAAGCTAGCTGGTGTCATTCGATCTACTTCAGGTATTAGGAAGAGTGTTGAATCAAATGCTAAAAGCAAACTGATTGAGTTAAATCACTCGCTTGATTCGTTCTTTGCAGTTTCATGTGAAAGCTTTTTTAGTAAGACTGCTGATGAGTGCAAGCATGTTGACAGACCGTTTGTGCGTTGCACCAATTTGGATGGCTTGATTCGAGAAATGATCGAGCACCGTCATTATGGATCGGCAGCGGGGTTACTTTTCAAATTGGGAGTTGATGGTGGAGGTGGTTTTTTTAAGATTTGTCTGTCTATTTGCTCGAATGCCTCCAGGAGAGAAAACAACGTTAAAGGCATGTTCCTTATAGGTATTATCCCAAACATTCAAGAAAATTACTCGAATCTTTTAAAGATTTGGTATCTGATTCGCTTGGTAGGTCCAGACTCCGTTTCCTCATTGACATCGAAGGTTATTGCTACAGATTTGAAATTAGCAAATCTCTTACTCGGTCTGATGTCTCAAGGCTCTTCACACCCGTGCACTTGGTGTGACTCAAACAAATCTTTTCTGAGATTTAAGGGCAATCTTCGAACGCTTGGAAGCTTGAATGATGCTTTCTGGCGATGGTATGACGAGACTGATCAGGACAAGTCCAAAGCAAAACATTTCGGGAATGTTATACATTGTCCAATTCTGAGAGGCGAATCATCAGAACGAGTGATTGATCTTCTTCCTCCTCCTGAGTTACACCTTCTCATAAGACCTTTCAACAAAATGTTTAAAGAATTAGAAAAAGAGTGGCCAAAAGCCATGACTTGGCCACGCACATGCTTTGCTGAGAGAGAAGCCATACATGGAGGCTTGTTCAACGGAAACTCGTGCAAGAAGTTGCTATCCAAAATCGATGCACTAATATCCATGTGCCTGTTGCAAGGCTTGAAATATGTCGAGGCCTTCGAAAAATTTCGTAAAGTTGTGGACGTAAAGTTACGGCCATGATCTCGATCCAGATTTCCGAATGATTATCCGTGACTTTGAGAAAAGTTACCTCTCTCTCGGTATTTCGATCAATCCAAAGGTCCACACAGTCTTTCACCATATTACAGATTTTTGTGATTCTGTGCACACTGGACTCGGACGATACAGCGAGCAGGCTGTTGAGGCAGTTCATGCTGACTTTAAATTTACTTGGGCCAAATACAAGGTCCATGAAGTGAACCCGCGTTATCCAGAGCGGTTGTTGAAGGCAATTAACGATTACAACGCAAAGCATTTGCGTATCTTCTGATTTTGTGTTATTTTTTCCTTTTTTTCAATGGAATATTGAATAATGATTTCAGCAACGCTTGTTTTTCGAGAATGAATTGTAAAGCGCGTAGAAAACAGCTGCTACAAGCTGTAGTGCGAAATTTTGGGTTGATGTATGAAAAACGTATTCCATAATTTCATCTGGTGCATTTATAAAAGAAACAAAATTGGATAGTAATTTTTGGTGATTTTTACATCACATAATTACATTATAGTTTAATACTCGTCACATACTACTATTAAAAAGCGTAATCATTGTTTCTGCTGTCTGAATTTATTCTCGTGTATCCACTGCATAATACGGACTATACAAATGGTCTCTAATTGCCAAATACGTCGACAGATTATCATTTCCTGTTAACATAGATATCAAAATATAGTATTTTGGCAGCCATTTTGAATTTTGCTCTCTGTACAAAAAGGACATTGAGATTCGATTTTCTAACTTACATATTCGAATTCCTCATGATCTCAGCTCTCGACTGGTGCATAATATGTAGATGCACAATTTTTTTTATCCTAATCGTGTTTCCGCCCTACCGTGTTCCATGGTGAATTTTTACATTATACCTTTTCCATTTCTACATCGGATCTTTTTAGATATTGATGCAAAATATTTTTTGCAAATAAATATCTGATATTCAGATTTTGCAAAGACAACGCAATTCATGTCAAAACTGGCTGAAAAACTTTATATACTGCATAGCTTCACTATATTGCAGGAATTCTTCTGAAAATATTCAAATTTTAAAATGCTACTTAAATCACGATGATCAGTGATTCTCGGAGGTTTGATTCGATTATCCGATTCGCTAGCTAATTTCTTCCTAGTTCACCTATTATGATGACCAGTGAAAGCTCAGAAAATGCTCATTCTCCCCGTGCCTCATTCACTTTCATACTCACATCCTTTCTTATTGAAAAATTGCGATTTGTAAATTCAATGATTTTCATATTTTGAGCACTGCTCATCAAATACAATAACGGATGCAAGTCTATCGTATCTCATTTCAAAACTGAGAATGCAAGCTCTCGAATGATGTATGGCACGTTGATGTGCGACACGATTGGAAGACATGAGAATCGATTGAATTTCAGCGAAATTTAGATGTTGAGTTTTTTATGATCAGCTGTGTAGGAAATTGAATTTTGCTGGAAAACAGAGTCATATGGCAGATCAAGATGAAGTGTATGCTCTGCTTTCCAATGTCCAACTGTGGAAAACGACAAATGATGAAAACATAAATTCCAATATAGTATATAATTATAATTTTAATTCATTCAAAACACAACATTTCAATTTCAATCAAACAGTTGGAAATAGCAATTTAATTTCAAGTAATTTTTGATAATCACTGGTTACAAGGAGATGGTGACAGCCTTGATGTCGCAGATTATATTAGCCTTAAATGGGTTAACGACCTCAGGTCTGTTGGCGGTCACAGTACAACCCCACTGTGAAAGAAAATGGCGGAGATCACCTGATATGCCATGACAACGGCGAGCGAGCTGAGCTGAAAGGAAATGAAACTAAAATTATACGTGTAAAGCCCTGGAGTCTGTCAACTCTATTGAAAACGGTTCCACTTCGATGATATAACTTCTGTGCTTCATATAATTTTCTCATTCATCTCCGACGCTGGTCAGCTGCTCTTCAACTCCTCTCTGTAAGTCGTTTCTAATCTGTAAAGAATGCTAAGAACTTCCAATAATTGATTAATCGAACGACATTTCATCAAAATCATTAGGTTATGAGAATCAAGAATGATTTCAATTGACTTCTTGTTCCAATCACTATTCACTTCCACGTTCTAGACAATGTCATTTCCCATTTCCTATTTCCAGTAGTCCAGTATCCATACAAGGCAATGTCTTGCCGTTTTGTGTGTTTAAAATTAATTTCACACACTGTCTAATCTATAACTGTTCTTGATGAAGGCTTATCTTAACTGAAGCTGATTCGAATTAAAATCATTAAAATTCGAGCTTAACTTTTCAGAGAAATAGCAAGTCGGATTAGTGATTGTCCAACTTGAATAAGAAGATATATGTTCCGACAAGTAAAACTTTCTTAAAATCGAATGTTACCACAAAACATCAGGACGCACTTATGAAATTTCAAGTTTCCTGGTATATTTTGCAGTATTTCCATGCTACTTATGAGTATTCTAAGTATTTATGATGCGCGTGTGATGATACGCGTCTGTTGAAGACCGATTTTATTGGATGAAGTGGTACTGGACTAGTTGACTGGAGATTGTGTTTTGTCAAAATATTTGGG
Organism: Prostheceraeus crozeri; assembly: GCA_907163375.1. Classification (NCBI taxonomy): domain Eukaryota; kingdom Metazoa; phylum Platyhelminthes; order Polycladida; family Euryleptidae; genus Prostheceraeus; species Prostheceraeus crozeri. The sequence continues at coordinate 56,444 of CAJQUW010016336.1, forward strand.
GATGTAGGAACAAAACCAAACATTCCAACAACCTTGAATTCATCTCATTAATCACCTTATTGGAAACTTACAGTTTTTCATGAGTCATTTGAATCACTGGAAGAAAACAGTAATGCCATTCCTTGCTTTGTTGACATAACTTTGAATTTTACGGAGATGTGCATTTAGGACGGGAGCTGCTGACACTTTCTTCCTAAAGTCGCGCACAAATGGCCTAATAGCATGAATTTGTAGACCTTGAAACGCTGAACACAAAAATCAAACTCTTAAATGTCACAGCCAGTCGCTTTGATGTCCATCTACATATTATACACCAATCGAGAGCTGAGATCATGAGGAATTCGAATATGTAAGTTAGAAAATCGAATCTCAATGTCCTTTTTGTGCAGAGAGCAAAATTCAAAATGGCTGCCAAAATACTATATTTTGATACCTATGTTAACAGGAAATGATAATCTGTCGACGTATTTGGCAATTAGAGACCATTTGTATAGTCCGTATTATGCAGTGGATGCACGAGAATAAATTCAGACAGCAGAAACAATTATTACGCTTTTTAATAGTAGTATGTGACGAGTATTAAACTATAATGTAATTATGTGATGTAAAAATCACTAAAAGTCGCTATCCGAACATGCATGTTTTATTTCATTGTTCTACAGATTGTTTCATAAAAAATGGATCACCCTTAAACATCGCCTTAACTTCAAATTTGTCTAACTCCGCCAAACTTGAACGAATTTCTCTGAAATTTGGAAGATACGTCAGTTGTGCTTACTAATATCATTGTTGGAAATTTCAAGCATGAATATTGAGTTGTTTTCCTGTTATAGATAAAAAAGTAGTAGATAATTTGATCTTCATTTAGCAATGTTACACAAAATCATACCTCACTCTTATAAAATTACATTTGTTTCCTTTGTTATGTAATAATGTTGTTCTACAAGCCAAAAGCTATCAAGCAAAACAAAAATAAAGAAAATCGGTCAATCAGAGCCAGTATAGCACCATTATTCATCAACAATAATGTAACTGCTACATGTGATTAACTGGACTTCATGTTCCATAGCTTCCTGACTTCGTTGTGGTGGTGTTGACAGGACAGCACTCCTGATTGCTTTCAGCTAGAAATCTATCTCTTACCGGTTGAAAACAATACAAAGCACAAATGAACAATAACGAGATCGCATTCACAAAAGGCAAAGTGTCAGCCTTGCTAGAACTAGGGTCTTCTTGCGAGCTACAAGCAAGCGACTAAATGTCCCTTACACAAATGTGCATCGATGGCATAATGATGATTTTCGACTCTGTCGTAAAGAGGGCTCTGGCCGTCCACGCAAAACATCCAAACGTAGAGACCGCCTAACTTTGAGATTTGTTAAAGTTGATCCAAGTCTCTCGTTAACTGAGATGGCTGCACTAGACTCGTCTATTTCTAAGTCCACTATTCGTAGAAGATTTATTGAGTCGAATTTCAAGAGCTGTAAGAGGCCCTCTCAGATCGAATTATCAGATCAGCATACAAAAAGACGTCTCAGATGGGCAATGAGTCATTGTCAGTGGCGAAATCAATGGGATCGGGTTGTCTGGTCTGATGAGGCATCAGTCCGTCTGAAGGATAGTGATGGTCGATTGAGATTATTGATAAAATCTGATCAGGAAATTCCGAGACATTTACATCGTCCCCGGGTACAAGGTGGTGCGACTCTACTGATTTGGGCTGGCATTTGGACCACTGGCCGCTTTGAACTTCACATACAGCAAGGAACCATGAATTCTGAACGCTATGTGAATGTTTTACGAATGAACATTGGCCAAATGACAGATCAACTTGGTGATCCATCGACTTGGTTATTTATGGATGATAATGCTACGTGTCACAGGAGTAGTAGAGTCAACTTATGCAAGTCTTAATTAGGGCTTAGGACATTATCTTGGCCAGCTCGTTCTCCTGATCTGAATCCCATAGAAAATGTATGGAGTATTCTAAAACGTAACGTTCGTCGCTCACTGCTACCTACAGATGGCGTATCACAACTTACGTCACTGTTAAAAAGAGAGTGGAGAAAGTTGGCTCAGTCAAAAATCAACGATATTATCGAATCAATGCCTAGACGAATTGGTAATGTCATTGGCAATAAGGGTAGGGCCGCAAAATATTAGCTTCTTAAGAACCGTTACTGTATCATAGCTTATCAAATTATATAAGGACATTCAAATATATTAGGGACATGAAATAACATGAAAAATGCTTTCTGTATCATACTTATGTTTTATTTAGTCAAATTTTAGGATGATCCACTTTTTATGAAACGGACTGTATAAATCTACTAATGGTGAATTTGTGATATTTATTCTCTAAGGCCTATAAGTAAATTTTGCAGTTGTATGTAGTGGTATAAACACCCAGTATACGTAATTTTCTTATCACATGGCTGAATGTACATGTATATCTAGCCTTTGTCTTAGCAAATATTTACATGTACCGGTGTATACATGTGGTATTGATAACTTAATGTAATATTGATAGGAGGAATACTTACTCGTACTTTCCTAAAGTGTATTGACTTCCAGTTATTCATTGCATACATGTACAAATACATAAATGCACATGTAAATGTACTTAGACATGCGAATTAATTTCATTTAAAGAAACGTTGCAAAAAAAGCAAATTGCAATTGATCTTGGCTGACTGAATATAATATTTTGAAGTTTACATTTGCTTAGATAATGAAATTGATTGCGGCTTGCCTTTTCGCAACGCTTGTTTAAATGATGATATGATGCCCAATTTCATCAATATGTTAATGATATACATCTACATGTACATGTACATGAGAATAGACAGAGTTTCTTCGGCGGCTAACAATATAGGCACAGTCGTTTTCTTTATCCTATTTCCTTATGTTGACGTCCTATCATATTGCCGATTGTGTATATGTAGGCTCCACATTAATAATCATGACATTTCGACACCATCAACCAAGAATGTATGTATACATGTAGCTGCACTGCCTGTGTACGTGCCTGTTGCTGTAGCAACAAAAAGTAAATGAATACGTAAAACGTAGAATCAAATAGCAGATGATGACTAATGAAAACAGCAGTTGCCGATCAGTTCTTTGATAGAAGATTGATTGATCTCTTTGCGGCAGGATTGCATACAGAACTCGATGCATGCATTAAGGTGCGTGCGCCCGCGGATTTTCATTATTGATTCGATGATTGGGAACGGCATCGCAGATAACTTGCTGAATGATCATTTCTTCGTGCGCGCGCTATCATGCCTCGTGAACGTCGATCTCATGAAAGCAGCCTGCTTGAAGTATGTCTCCTTTGTTTCGGTAAGACCAAAACCATGCGCCTCATAACTTCAAATATGCAACGCACTATCGAGAAATACTTTCTCCATGGGTACGACCCATCTGATGTACGTCTTCCAAAAGCATTATGCAACACATGTAGGTTGGTAGTTGGTGAATACGACTAGGACATATTCACCCGTTCAATAAGTCTGTTTGACCATTCGAAGCTTGCGGAATTACCTCCACCTATGTCAACACGATCAAATTCTGAGTGCTCATGTCTTCTGTGTAAGACCGCAGGTATGAAGGGATGGACTGAGTCGAAGGTGGGAAGACCATCGGCTGAACCATATCCGAATTCAACATTGAAGATTTGTGGCAAGTATCTTACACATTTAGGGAAAGGCCTTCCTCATCAGTGCTCCAAGACCACTACATTTGATAATCTGAAGCAACTGTCGTCTAAAGGCAAAACGTCTGAGCAGCTTGCAGCCTCTGTGCTGAAGTCAAAAGCAATGCAGTCTCCCACAAATTCAGTAAGTCTTTCAACACTTGTTGGTCAACCATTGAAAATTGAAGTTTCTCCGACGTCCACGTTGAGATCTCCACTCCGTAGACTAGATGTAAATGATCTTTCGAATATTCAGTCCGATCTGAATTTGAGTTCCAATGCAACACTGAAGCTAGCTGGTGTCATTCGATCTACTTCAGGTATTAGGAAGAGTGTTGAATCAAATGCTAAAAGCAAACTGATTGAGTTAAATCACTCGCTTGATTCGTTCTTTGCAGTTTCATGTGAAAGCTTTTTTAGTAAGACTGCTGATGAGTGCAAGCATTTTGACAGACCGCTTTGAATTTTACGGAGATGTGCATTTAGGACGGGAGCTGCTGACACTTTCTTCCTAAAGTCGCGCACAAATGGCCTAATAGCATGAATTTGTAGACCTTGAAACGCTGAACACAAAAGTCAAATTCTTAAATGTCACAGCCAGTCGCTTTCGGTTATAGGTAGGATTAAAGGATTCCCGCTGGAATCCAATGCTAAAACTCAAGAAATATCTATGGATTGTGAAACACTTGGCAATTTCCGCACATATTCCTTTGCAGTAAAGAAGCTATTTATCAGAATGCCATGAAATTTGAAACATGATTGAGTTCAGAACATTAACTTTGATATCAAAGTTGAAATGAGTCACATGATTCAGTATTTGATTTCTGTGGGACTCTAAGAAATGAGTAAAATAACCGAAATAAAGTCAAAACATGAAATTTACTTATTTTGTAGATGCTCTCAGACATCAAATACTGAATCATGTGACTCACTTCAACTTTGATATTGAAGTTGCTATTTAAATCGCAAAGATCAGTGATGCTGGAAAACTGATCTCTTTATAATTGGTTCTGGAGTTTAGTTTAGAACACTTGGATGGGGCACTGTAAAAGGACAGTGCGTCAAAATACCACTCTAAAACAGTTATTTGAATGAATCACTGCAAGTAATCAACAACAATGAAATTAAATAAACAATAGATCAAATTACCATACAAAAGATGTGCTGCTGGTAGGATTCGAACCTGCGACCAAGGTTAAATAGACCTGTGCTCTACCAACTGAGCTACGAACCACTTATGCGACTATGTCAATCAGGACATTTTGCGAAACAATTAATACGTAAAAAGCTGGCGATGAACTTCTCTTGAAATGATGTTTTTGTCTTTTTTGCAGATTGTTCTTTAAAGAAGCAATCAATTCAGAAATGGCCACCGCTGGTGGTAAGTTATTCAATTTCCGTATGTCTTGTCTTTTGAGTAGGATTCTGTCTGTATGGCGAGTGAGAATTGATAGAATTAAAATGATGAGTATCGCGTCTAATATAATTTGTAAAGGACGCGTTCATTTTTGTTGAGATGAAATTTTATATACAGGAGAAGTTACACTGAAATGTCTACATGGACAAGATTTAGCCGATGTTTTTGCATTTGATTACTTACAAATCTTGCGCGACATCGACTAGAATAGTGTTAAATTCTACACACACCGGACGCGGCGCATCCAATTAAAATGCCTGTTCTCATCGATCCGCGTGGTGAGGGGCGGGAGAGAGGAATGGAGAGGTGGGCAACTGCAGATACCATATCATTATGGACGCTTCCTATCGCTAAATAATTGACATATTCCCATTCCTTGTGTTATATGCATTCGAATGAGTCCGTGGGAGACGCCAAATATGACATTTCGAGAGATTAACTCAGTTTTTAGAATTTACATAAAAATCAGGTGCAATATTTCAGGCATAATGACTGGAAAATGATATCTAAACGACACATTCTCGAGGAAATACAAAGACGTCTTGCAATAGATGATCCCCAAACATGTACAGTAGGGTTAGGACAGCATTATAGCCTACACAACGCAACCAAAAGTCGACAAAAAGCAAAACACTTGAATCATTTTCGATCAAGTCGATTGTAAACACTGAGTTCGTATCTGTGAAAGTGCGATGAACATAATCAACCCATCCGATATCTATGATTGTAAACTTCATTTTAGCTGTGCTTAACATATGCTTACTTGATCATTTTTATCTGCATATAAATTTCATTTTGCTGATTTGTAACTTGATGCTCTGACGATGCGTCAATCAACGATACGAAATCGATTGACGATGATTCAAGTGTTTTGACATTTATTTATTTTTGGTCGTAAAGTCTACATTGCTGTCATTGGGTTCATTGTCTTACAAAAGGGGAAGAACAGCTGCGGCTTCAGTGATTTTATGATACAAATATCGACATTTTGTTACATGCATATCGACACTATGCAATTATTGTGGAAGCGACTTTATAATTCAAATGCCTTTCTCTAGTATTTTCGGTATTTTACGATATTCCGTGAGATTACACTCCACATGGATGTGTCACAATTTGTGTGCCTTTATGTCAATGTTTCAAGTTTTTTTTTCAGATTCAGACACAAATTGAATTAGATTCAAGTTTCTGTCGTCTCTCGTTTTAGGAGAAAATAGTTCCAGCATTTTGTTATCTGAATTATTTTGTTCGATCATTACGTTATAGTCCGCAGCCAGAGTGAGTTTCTGCAGGGAACCACAGGGAACGGCAGACGTGTAGATTCGTTGTATAAGGTGTACATCATTCTGTGAAAGTCTCGTTTTCGACCTCGTTCCCTGTGGAAACTCGTGCTGGCTTCCGGAATCTCACTTTAGTCCTAGAATTTACTCCCAGCGATACGTAGTACTGTTCAAAATACCGATTTAACCATCAAATTGTCTGTGCACAGTCAGTCATGATATTTCAATTTTGTTTGTGAAATTTCTACGTCATCATCCTCTGTCTCGTCAAAGAGAAAGCTATTACGCATTTTATTTCTGGATTGTGACCAATGATGAGCTCTATGTGTCATTGAAACACGTGTGTGTTTACGTACATTATAAATTGAAATTTGCATCAGGTGCCTATGAAGTTCAGTTTTCAGCTTTTGTGACATCACCGTTGAAGAAGTTCGTCCAGCTACAATATGTTTGGAGCCACGAACTGCAAATATTTACTATTGATTGGCCTAAATGTCCACCTGGCCTATCTCCAATCGAAGAAGGTACTAAGAATGTTCTTGGTGAAAGACAGATGCACTGACTCACACTATCATTTCGCATCATGGAGTGTATTGAAGCTCGCTGGAGGAGGGCGCATGCATTATCGAATTTGATTAGATTATCTGATTTGTTTTATGAACAAAGGTATTCTTTGGTACAACAACTTGATTACATGATGATGTATTTCCCATTCTGTAGTTGTCTTCTGCCTAAAACTACATGTCTCAATAATTTTGTGAATGCATATGCTACTGATCAGTCACGGAACAGTTTGTATCATGGTAGTAGTATACAAAAACTTGTATAATTGATCAGGTTTGAATATCTTCATATTTATTGACAGCATTATTTTTGAACATCAGAAATGAATTATTCGCTTCAAATGAATGATGTAAATTTCTCAACATTCACCATTTGTTGCAACAGATAGCCGAACTCAATCTGTAAAAGCTATCATTGAGCATTTTCTTTCAGATATATGTAAGGTGATGATTTCATCTTACGACGAAAAATTAGACGAAGTCTTCCGCTTGTCCCTTGACACACCCCTGTATGCTGTCATGGACATGTGGCAGAAGCACTCTGGTGCCTTTGGCAATCACGTGTTCATGTCGAATGACCAACGTGTTCAATTTGATATGGATTTCACTCTCCGTGACATCGGGGAATCCTTTGAAGGCTCGAACATCGTGGTCCTCACTGTCGTATTGTCAGACGAGCCGACTCCATTGTTGACAAGGAACGTCTTGATTGTCAAGGACGGACGATGTAGAAAATACTTTGCAAGACCGTATTACAAGATACGGGATCTAATTCCATACAATCAAGGACTGTCCTTCTATCACAACGGGAAATTGCTTTCAAGAAAGAAAACACTTCGACAACTTGGTATTCCGAATAACGGAGTCATCACAGTGAGTAAAGCAAGCGCTGTTGAAGCTTCAGACGGCGCTCAGCAAGAGATTCGAGTACAAGAAGGATCAGTTGCCTGCAATGTGAAAGAACAAGTGAAACAATTTGAGAAGGAGAACTTCTTCTTAACGTCAAAGAATACAATTCTATCCGCTGACCATTCACTGGATTTCAAAGGACTGTTGAAAGTGACAAGACCAGAAATCATCGTGACAGTCCGAAAGCAAACCTACAAGTGGTTCATCAACGGAGGAAAGATGGATTTTGAAGATCTGACTGGTCAACTAGCGGATATATCGAAAATCTCCAAAATGGAGCTGATTAGGATGGTTTACACGTGCATGGGATGTGGGAGAAATGTTCGAAATCAAAAGGGGAAATCTCAACTTCTGAACATCCAATGTTGTTCATCACGGTCGTTAATATTGAAGGCTTCGGAGAATCCTGCAGATGAAGGTGAGATACTGACGTCTGAGTTGTATTCTAAAGTTATCAATTTACGTTCAGAGGTGTCATGGTGATGACCTTGATAGTGTGAGGTTGTCATTTTGCGTGATATTTTGTGCTGCTTGAACTTTGCTGCAATGTCTTGTCGCTGACCCTTTTTGCTTTGACATTCCAGGTGCGAAATCGGAGGATTTACTGACAAGTTTGCAAGACAAATACCTCAAATTATTATCGGAACTCGAAGTGTTGGAGAGATTGAAATCTGCCTTACTATCCTCTGAATCAACATTAAGATCCGAAAACGTGGGGTTTCAGAGGACAGTGGAAGGTCTTCAACAGGCACTGAAGACAGAGGAGGGTAAACGGGAAAGACTTGAAAACTCAAACGAGCAACTTCAGAGGACTATTAAACACAGAAAAAGTGAGTTATTGACTTATAAAGTGAAAACAACTCCTCCGCATGCATGCCTTTCTACAGCGTGCAATCATATGCACCTCCTATTCAATGCACTGCTCAAAGCGGCAATGCGAATGTAACTCAAAGCAAAAACTTAGAGCTCATGCCTATGAGGTCCTGTCGTCTGACTGCGCATTGCGTAGCCCCGGACGTCAATTCGGACAAAATCCCAGAATGCACATCCTATGCCTACTACGATTCTGCGCGTCTCCGAGTTCTACTTGTCAGACATGATCAAAGAAAAACACAGTTAATCCAATGGGACGCAGATTGCAGTTTGTAGCTAAAATGAAATGTTCTGTGCTTTCTCTGATTAAGCGAAAAGTACCAGAGTCACAATTTTTCACACGGAATGTCCTCAGGTCATTTCCTATCATGGTCATGCACCCTGTCTATGAAGTTGAACACATCTAGATTTCGTAGACCTCCTAATTCTGCTCATTCGCAATAGAAAATCATTGAAAAGTCTCATCATCAACTTAATCCTTAATCTATAAATTCTACTTAAATATTCCTAACTTGCATATATTCATAAGTTTTGCATTAATTACAAATAATGCTAAAACACAAATTCAATTTTCCACCTACAGCTTTGCATGTGCTCCTATCCAACTGAATTGCAGTATTTTATTGAACTCATTGTTATGTTTTGTAACAAAAACAAGACGTGCGTGCTGCTCGCAGTGTAGCAAAATGTGTTCTGACAATTATGGGAAAAGTCAGGTTAGTGCACTTCGAATGAACAATAATATACAATAGAAATTTAATAAGTATGGCCGTGAAAAGGGCTATTGACAGCGTTCACGCCGGTCATCGGGTAATATAAAAGAAAGAAATAATACTTAGATGGCGTACCGAACAATAAAACATACTTACAATTTTTCCACAAGACATACCAGAAAAGAATAAACATAGAAGGGGTTCATCAGCAAAATGACCAGCTAGATCGCGTTTTGGGTCCTTTAACATTTTGTACGCTCATGACTTCACAATGATAACACTCTTAAATGAAGCCACACAAAATACAAAATTCAATGACTGACTGCAGACCAAATTTAAACAAAACTAAAAAATGCTTATTCAACAGTCTATCCATACATTTAATTAACTTACAGGCTTCATATCCGCGTTTCACAAAAACTTTAAACGTGCTTTTAACTTTAACAATGGCATACGGCAGATGAGAACATATCCTAAGGTAATGAAGAACTTGACTGGCAAAGACATTCGCACCCATATGAAGAGGAAGAAGACTGTCGGGAAAAGTAAAAACAATAGCATCCAAAACAAAATTGCCCAACCTTATGAAAAACTGATCTATGCAAACCATCACTACAAATATTAAGCTTGACATCGAGATATTCTACTGAGGTGTTATCCGTCCCGTTTCTCTCAGCCTTCAAATCCGCGGGATAAAATCTTAGTCAACAAAGTGTCAAAATGTTTATAATTGAAAAGACATATATCATCGATGTAACGTGTGGTGCAAGACATCAATCTAGCTAATCCGAATTTCTTGTTCGACATCAACGATTTCATAAAAACGAATTCACAGTGGCACAAAGCAAATCAGCTAAGAAAGGGCTGTAATTCCCCCCCATAGGAATACCTCTAACCTGCTTGAATGCCAAGCCATCAAGAACAACGAAAACGTCCGAAATAACAAACTTAGTTGCGGACTTCAACATTTCCAAACTAAAGCCGTCATAACCCTTGTACGTTTTACCAGCAAAAAAAGTATTATTAAAACCTACACAAAGAAATTTTCTCGACTTGGAATTGAAAACTAGCTCCAGCAAGCTAAACAATTTGTGTACATATGTCTTCATGATTGATGTTAGTGTACAATGTAGAACAATCGAATACTTGAATTGAAAAGAAATTATTTTTATTATTTGCAACGTTCAAAAATTCTTCAGTAGACTTAATGCTCTAAAAACATCGGAAGCCACTATTCTTCTGTATTGTTTCACAATAAACTTTAAAAAAGGCTCTTATTAAGGAAAGACCCTTATTAAGAACAACTGACAATTGTGTTCTCGTACACTTGCGAGCTCCAGCAATAAATCGCAACTTATACAGTGACTTATGAAACTTCGGAATACAAAACAATTTAGTCAACTTTTTACAATCATCCGAACAGTTTATACCAAATGAACAACAAAAGATACCAAATGAACAAGTGAACAGTGGCGTTCAACAATTTTACTGCTACACTGTAAATCGCTGGATACCAAAATCACATACAATTTGAAACTAACATCTGATACGAGATTCTCGTATGCTTACAGATATCTGGTATGTTTTTCATACCACATCTCATTTACTTTCGTATGTGATTGGTATGTAGCGATACAAACTATTCTATCTGTGATTGACTGTTTTACACTGAAATACGAGTTATTGGTATGTTTCATATACGAGACCCGATGCAAATTCATCCTTATTCGTATGCCTCTGGTATGTGTTTCGTATCAGCAGCTTTAAGTCACATAGCAAATAAATATATGTATTACATACTACTGTCAAATAACTTTTTTCGGTAATACCAGTCGTGAATATTTTTTGTTTGATATAGTGATATTTAACTAGATTAGATTTTTTGTGAAAAATACGCTCCACGAGAATGACGTCGTTGCTACTTGTCTAGCAGCATTATTAGGACGTTTAGTTAGCTCTACTTTATGAACCAAGTTGATTAACATCAATTGATTCAAAAGATATCTTTCGTGAAATCATGTTGACTTATATATCTCAAACAAAACTATTTTTGCTTTCATGAATTATAATGTGTTTTTATTTCGGATCGATAATATGCCTAATTTCAAAATTACATAATGCATTATTGTTGATGGTTGAATACTTATTGATTATTCATGAAATGCCTAGACTTACGTGTATTAAAATCGAATTCAGTATTCGAAGTATGACTCTTGAATGTCATTATCTCACTACTTACAGAACCGTAGTAACATTAGTGTGATCTTTATTGACAAAAGGCCTTAAATCAACATACTTTGGACATGATTTATGCCTTCTTTTAACATTGTGCTGGTATGGCTTTAGTATGTAAAGCATACCACATTTGAAATAACATACGAAAAGCACACAACTATATACCAAGAAAATACAGAAATATTCCAAAAAATATCTTGGTATACACCCTTCGTATGTGATTGGTATTGAGCGATTTACAGAGTACCTTCCGAAGAAACAGAACAAGTTGCATTGCCAACAGGTACCAAACTGTTCAAATCAAAACCTAGTTATAATAATAAGCGTATATATTTGTTTCAGAATGAAAATCATACATTGCTTTGAGCAAAAAGACACAGGTTATAAGTGAAAAAAAGTAGTACAAGTACAAACTCGCATAAGTCATTTAGCAAAATAAACGAAAATCACTTCAGTAGCACAATAACAGCATCATGGACGTCATCCTTGTTTTCTCGATCCAGAAAATGAAGTATTATAGAGAGGAATACAATACGGAACAAATGATTTGATTCTACGATGTGTTTTACACATAGGCTGGCGAAGCAAACCAGAATAGGTGAGTCGCTGTGGAAATAGGTGATGCAGAATGTTATTCGGGTTTTCAAGCTTCTTGAATGTCTTTAATGCTTGCGAAACGCGTCTTTCCCTAGTAGATGGAAACATACCACAGTCACAATTAAAGCCACATATGATGTTATGGCAACGTCGACGAATTCTCTCAATTTTATTTGATTCTTTATTGTTAAGCGATACAAAAACAGCGGAATTGTATTCAAGTATACCAAGAATCATATTATGATAAATTTGTATCAAATCGGCTTTCTGAAGTCCAGAATATTTCTTTAAACGTTTTAAGAGAAAAATACGACGGCTCGATTTTTTACATATTGAGTCAACATGCTTACTCCAAGTGAGATCTCCTGAGAAAGTTACACCAAGGCAGTTTAGATGATCAACTTGCGGCATACACAATACGTTTATGATGGGAGTATTTCGCTTTTTGACAATCATTACTCTTGACTTCTGCTCATTTAATATCAGACCATGAACACGACACCAGCTTTTTATGTTGGTTGCTTCCAGTTGAATGGCATGGTTTACATCATCATTTGTAGAGAAAGGAATTGAAACTAAAACATCATCTGCGTACTTGATAAGCATCGTGTCATTAGAGAATGAGTTTAAGGAGCCCATGTAAGCAGCAAACATATGTGGTGAAATTATGCACCCCTGAGGAACGCCTGAAGTCACTTGACGGAAATTGCTATTTGCTATATGCTTCACACAAACTCGCTGATATCGGTCTTTGAAATAATCTGCTAACCATTCCAGAAATTTAGTTGGCAAATGCTTTGATGTCAGATAAGCAAACAATTTCTCATGCTGTAGGCGGTCAAATGCTCTGCTGAGATCGAATGATATCACTGCCACTCCTGATATATCTTCACGATCCAATTTAGATGTTATGAAGTCGTGTAATTGAATATTAGCGCATAAAGTCGATGATCCGCGACGAAAACCAAATTGGTTATCACCATACAGGGACAAGAGTCTTTCTTCGATTGACATTAGTACGTACTTTTCTAGAAGCTTGGCCAAAATTGGAAGAACAGATATAGGCCTCAGTTCGTTGACACTGGGATTGGGATTTTTGGGGACAGGGATTACGTTCGCCAATTTCCATTGAGTAGGAACAACACCTACACTGACGGAGAGACAAAACATGTGAGATACAGGGCCTGATAGTATGCCTGCAGCCTCTCGCAGAAGTCGAGGAGAAAGAGAGTCACAGCCTGACGACTTGTTGACTTTTAAAGAGCGTAGCATTTCATATGTCTTTGTAACACTAATATCTGGTAGCCATGGGTCAGTGATGGTTGGAAAGTGGGACTCAATATCGTTCCAACTTGGTGCAGCTGAAAAAACACTCGAGAAGTAGCTGTTAATAGCCTCTGCTGCTGACTGATAATTTGGAAACTGCTGCTGACTGATAATTTATCTAGATTAGATCCAGCTTGCGAATTATTTGGATTTTCCGACCTCACAATTTTCCAAACACTACCTTTATTATTTTTCAGATGTTTGGACCAAATACATTTGGCTTTCGTGATCTCTGACTTCACTTTTACTTTATAATGATTGTACAGAGGGAGATCGTTGTTCCTGTAAGCTTGATATCGGCAGTTTATAAGGTGCTTCAAAAGAGGAGTTATCCATGCTTTGTCTGTACTCATCATTTCAACGTACTTGAAAGGGATTTCTTTCAGCGCATCATTAATTATCTTATAAAACAAATCAGTTTTATGTTGTAACGGTACATCCAGTTTGTAAAAGTAGCTCCAATTAATTGATCTTAAAAAGTCACAGAATCTTCTCACGAATGTCTCGCGATAATCATACAATTTGACGATAGATGTACAATATGGCTTGGCATTTAGAGGCTTGACAAAAACAGTCGAATGGTCAGCATTGCCAAAATTAGGCCCAATAATAGCAGGGCAAAAATTTTCTTTCATGTGATTGTCGATAAGAACCTTGTCCAAAATACTTCCTCCTCTTGTCGCTACTTCAACAATCTGCGCTAGTCCCAAATTTTGTTCGAGCAAGTCGGTAGGCAATTGATTAAGATCACCCGCGATCATGAATTTACAATCTGCAACATCATCAGAAGCTAGGTCATAGTTAGTGATGATAAAGTCAATAATAAGACTGTAATCGGCAGATCTCAAATTCGGGGGTACATAAAGAACAAGTAGAATAATTTCACGCATCCGTATCCAAACACATTCAATAGATGAAGGAGGAGCTGGCAAATATTTGATTTCTTTGAAATAAATGTCATTACGAATATAAACACAGACCCCTCCTCCATGTCTACCATCTTGTCGATCATAGCGAACAGGTACAGAATAGTACGGGAGGTGAATGTTGTTGCTGTCGATGCTAGCGTTCAGCCAAGACTCACAAATTGCGATAATTGATGGCTTGCAGGAAGATGCAAAAATCGACAGTTCGTCGATTTTGGGGCGTAGGGATTGAATATTTGTCAGGAACAAACTCGGCAGCGTATAGCTTACTTCTTTATAGCGTAAAAAAGTTAATGAAAATTTTTTATTTGACTTCTCAAAACAACGGCACCCTTATGAATTACCCAATCATTCCCATCTTTTTTCTTCGAATTCAGTTCTTCTCTTAGTCTTTTGTTTTCATTTTGCTGTATAAGGGTTAAGTCTGGATTGATATAGATATGCTTTCTCAAGTTTGAAGCTCTTAGATTTTTCCCTTTCCTCAAGATTTCGAACTTTTTTTCAATAATCTCGGAGCTCCGTTTCTCGGTTTTCCAATTCTTATTACTTGAAGCAACTTGAAATCTTCAACGTCTATGGACTCGAAGACACTTTCTACTTCTTGACGATCGTGTTCGCTTCGTTCGGTAATAGTTCCATCAATTTTCTCGGATATACCTGATATGATCAGATTCGGCCTACGACGAAGACGATCTTCCATCTCGTGGAACATTTTATTCGGAAATTCAGTATTAAATGTCATTAAAACATCCTGTATACACTTTATTTCTTGTTTATGCTTTACTGTTTTTTGTTCAATGTCATCAATTCGTTGTGAAATGACGTCGAGACGGTCATTTATCTTGTTTAAAGCCTGTATAAGCGTCGAGTTGGAATCTTGTATAAGTTGTTTTATATCAACTAGGCTTATTGTTGATTCTACTAGGTTATTTGTTGAATTCGAGCGTGTACTTCGCTTATCCATGACAGTTAAAGTTCACAACAGAGATCGCGATTATCTGGGACAGTTTGGCTGTATGGCTGACGTATTGAGAACGTAATTAATTCGCACTGAGATGACGTTGATCACGTGATGAAAAATCAATATTTCACTGAAAACGCGATAGGGGTTCCCCAGGATAACGGGCGGATAACAGCTGATTCAATTGCTGGACAATACCCAAGCCTGCAAACAAGCAAACATGCACTGCATCATACGGACGAGGAAGCACTGACGTTTAGATTCCAATTTTAGAATCACTCGCTGTTGCAGGGACACTGCGGAAATCCAATAACCTCAAGAGACCAAATAGCAACCGAAGTGATGTTTTGAACACTACTCGAGGCCAACAGCGCAAAAATATGCAAAAACTGAGATTGTCTTTAATTGATCCAACCAGGGAGAATGTAAATAACACGATCAGAAAGACGACGACCAAAGGAACCAAACGATACCAAACACTTTCACTGAAGGTGACAGAAAACCATCCAAATCATGAAATTTTCACTGATATCAGAGAGAGAGAAGATCGACACAACCAGCACTGACAGACCAACAATGAGTTCTTCCAACATGATGTTGATATACAATTTCTTACAAATAACAGCAAAATTATTAGCCGCTTTATCGACGGGCACAATGACAAAATGATCATGCATACGTTTAATGCTATCACCAAGTGATCTAATAGACGTAAACTTTCTTTCGAATACATTTTCACAATACTTTATTTAGTCTTCTTATACGTTTACAAATGAGGGCTATTATCTCACCCTCCCAATCATCGAAACGATCACGATCAATCTTAAACACTTTGGACATTTTATCGGCGTGGGTCTTAACACAAGTGACCAAGTCAGCTTTAACCTTATTCCATGGCAAAAATTGAGGAATACGAAATTTAACAACCCCATGCCATGACATTCCTAAGATGAACATCATCTATCACATTAAAATCACCAGTAACAATATGACCGAAAGGAGCGTAAATAAAATCGGGTTTACTAGAACAAATACAAGCAGAAGTTGAAATATTAGATATGTCGGACAACGACAAACTAGATAACAATCTACTGTAATTGCAAATACGCAACGATATCGGTTTCACAAGTTTGTTATTCTAGGAGGATGTGCACTTCGGACCTTGTCAGGCAAAAGACGGCGAATTATTTTATTGCCAAAAACAGACGGAATATTCAAATACTCGATATTCTTACAGTCATACGAAACAACAATTACAGCCCTTTCACGATCCTTGTCGATACCGTTATTACTATTATAATTAAAAACATGAGCTAAAAAAGCTGACAAAGCAATACGCAAGTCACCTGCGACACTATACAAGTTCTGGAGCAAATTGCGCAAAACACTTCTTGAAAGCTTCCGTAAATAACGATAAAAATCAATAAAATTGCACTTTTCGAAAAAACAGCGCAAAGAATCAAAAACAACAGTGCTATCAGGATAAGATGCGCGAACTTTATTCCCAGATCGTCTTCCACATGACTTCTTCTATTTCGAAGAATGGGTAACGAATAAAAAGGTGTATTATTTACAGCATCATTAGAAACACGTCTTTGGCCAAGTATAGTCTATCATTCAAACCCAAAGGATACACGGTATTCAAAGTTTTAATATAAAAGTCTTCCTTTACATCAAGCTCACGCTTAGCTAAGCTAACGCTTAGCTTCATCAAAAGACATTTGTGAAGAGTCTACACATTCATTAATTTGCACACTTACATGTATATCAGAAAAAGAATGGTCGTTGCTGTTGAAATGTTTACAAAGGAAGGTTGACAATTTACCTTTACAGATTGAATGCCGATGCACATTCAGACGACTATGTAACTCTTGCTTCGTCTGACCAACATACTGTAGGCCACATTTCATACACGTAAGTAAATAAATTGCGAACTTTGTTATACAAATAAAATTACCCGCTTTATCAAATACAAACTTGCGACCGGTACTAAAAGAATTAAAACAATTATCCCATTCCAGTGACTTCAAGAAGCAAAAAAATAAAAAAGTTTAGCAAAGGTTTTTCAAAAAGTTTTAATGCAGAAATTTGCTTTCGCACCGGAAAAATAGTTTACCTTTGAAATCAGAAGAAAAATATTGGAAACTATAGAATTTTGTCATTTTCTAAGCTTGAAAGGGGCTCAATAAAATGCGGTCGTCCATCGAAGCATTTTTCAGATCAGGCCGACGAGTCTCCCCGAGTCTCCTTAACTTTGAAGAACGGCGGCCATCCTGCTTGCTGATTCCACATCATGCAGCCCGAGACGTCACCTCGGCCTGGCCACGGCAACATAGTTTGAAGACCGGCCGACCTGCCTACTAGCTACTCATCACACAGCCCGGGCTTCTCAGCTCCCCTGCCGCCGTCTCAGCTTCAACAACCTCTTTTCAGGTTTCATTGCCGCCCTCTCAGCTTCTACCATCTCCTTTTTCAGCTTCCTATGTCACCAACTAGGCTTTCTCATCTTCCTTTGGACACACC
The DNA here is from genome assembly GCA_907163375.1 of Prostheceraeus crozeri. Classification (NCBI taxonomy): domain Eukaryota; kingdom Metazoa; phylum Platyhelminthes; order Polycladida; family Euryleptidae; genus Prostheceraeus; species Prostheceraeus crozeri. Next base: position 74,464 of record CAJQUW010016336.1, read on the forward strand.
CTCAGCTTCTCCGGCCACTTTCTCAGCTTCTCCTGCGGTACTTTGCCTATAGTTGGCGCCTTCAAATGTCCCACCACCGGTCACTGTTGGTTCTCTTTCCTGCAAAACCCATCGCCATTGTTCTGCGACTGCTAATTTGTTTGCACTTATTCACACTTGTCCTTCAAGATTAGTGCCGCAAGTCTAAAATGGCTTCTTTTAGATATTCATGACAATCTTTTCCAACGTTCATAAATAATTCAGCTAAATTCACATGCTCTTTTCGCATGATCAAGATCATGTCCATGAAACATTCAACAAATCATAGCACCTCCTTTCCGATGGTCGGCGCTAAACTTCGGAGTTGATTGACCACGAACACGGCTCGGCCTCAACCACATGAATTTATGGATCAAACCATTTCTAGTTGACGATATAAATTCGGAGGAGATGACGTTAGCCAGAAGGATGAAATACACTCTTCTGCTGTGATGTGATCCTCATTTCATTAGAGATTGTGTCTTGTCCGAAAGATTTACGAAATTGTTTTTCTTTCAGACATCCCGGTGGAAGACTTCGCTGTCCAACAGCCTCCTCCTCCTCCGCCCAGACCTGTTGTTTCCGGTAAGTTCTGATGAATAACATTTCAGGAAAATGAGAAATTTCTCTTGTGAAACTCAATGCCTTGAAATGGGAAACCAGGGCATCCAATATTCAGTAAATTCCGCAAATTAACCAACAATTCATTGACTTTGTCAATTCGTAATTCAAACCATCACTGCTGATCAACTCCAAGAGGATGCTGGATATCCGCATTCTGTGATCATCGTTTGAACTGTCACTGCACGTGTGATATTGATAACTCAAAATACTTGATAGCACTGAGGATGAGTTTTCACTGCGTATTAAAGAGGTTATCTTTATCAAGAATCTTAAACCGTCTCTCAACAAGCAATTGAGTAACTCCTGTTGCAAATTATAGGACTGTTTTACATTCTTGGTTGCATCATTATTGCTTTTGTGACCTTCACGTCAATCATTGTACGAATGCCCAGAATTAACTGATATTTTAAATTAGAACAATAAGAAGTCCCAGATTCCTTGCACGACAACACGCCAAGGCAGTAACTGAAATGTGAGATTGCTTTAGTGACTTCGAAAATAATAGCATCAAGTGATATCATTAATGTAATATCAGTAGGAAGAACTTAAGTGGAAATTCTTCACCAGACGACAAACTGTTCAACTTCATGAAAACTGCTCCTCTTATTGAAACTTTGAAGGACAAAAACAATTTAAAGACGAAATTTGAAGGCCAAGTGCCTCCTACTGATAATAATAATAATAATAGATCATTATTCGTCAGAACATATGGCGGTAATGACATGATGGAATTTAATACAGTGGCAAATTCATGAATGTACAGAATACTTTACAAAGGAGGAATTGTACTGTACATGGCAGAGCGTCGACGTAGCGGTAGAAGCTGCCTGGTGTGTCTAATACCGGTCTTCTGGTCGCGTGTGATGAAAAAATCTGGCAGTGGATGAGTCTCTTTGTCTCTTGCAATTTGACGTATAAGCTTCACACATTATTTGTCTAACATGTTCTGCATGCTGGGGACATTTGCAGATAAAGATGCACTCCTACGGGCTATGTGATCCAAATAAACAAGCTTTTTAAATTGGTTGGCATTTACATCACAAATAACTGGACAACAAAAAACAATGTGGCAAAACACGAAACTGATGTATGCTTGCCAAATAATGTGACCGGGGTTGCCGTTATTTTTCAGGAGCTTAATTATTGACAAGGTTCGACAACATTTTGTATACAGACAAGTGAATTGTTTTTCCCATCTCGCATCAGCTGAGAAGACGACACCCAAAATCTTCAAACTGTAAACATCCTCAATTACAATATTATCAACAATGAGAGGCGGAAGAGTGGACACAGAAGTGGGGGAGTTACACAGTTTCCTTGATTTCAGGAGGTTTTTTGTCTTGTTGAAATTGATTGTTAGTTTTTTCTCTTTGGACCATTGACTAAATTGATCTACATCACTCTGGAAAGTATCAACTGACTTCTCACTATCCAAATAAATCAACTTAACATCACTAGCATACTCCATCACTCTAGTGTCTTCGAATTTAGGAAGGTCGTTAATCAAGGCCACAAAGAAAATCGGGCCAAGAATTGAATCTTGAGGTATCCCACTGTGAACCTGCTTCCATTCGGCAGCGATGCCGTTGTTAAAAACACGCTGGAAGCGATCCGAGAGGAAGCTTTGAATGAACTTGATGACGAAGGGTTTACAGTCGAAGTGGTTTATCAGTGAATAGAGAAGGGTGGAATGGCTAACGGAATCAAATGCTTTTTGAAAATCCACAGCGAGCACTCTAGCGTAATTGTCTGTACGGTGTGTGGTGTGCTGCAGAATTGTGAGGCGAATCGATAGTAAGGCATTAGTGAAACCATTATATCCATTGGGTATGAAGCCAAATTGCCGGTGGTCGAACGACTGTCGAAGAGACGGTAAGAGAACATGATCTCTCATAAGACGTTCAAGTACCTTACTTAGTAATGGAATAATCGAGATAGGTCTGTCGTCAGTTTTGCTTTTCGGAATTGGGATGACGTTGGCAGCCTTCCAAATATTGGGAAAAACACCACTATCAAGGCACTTATTATAAATGATCGTGAGAGGTAGGGCGAGAACGTCTACGAAGGAACGAAGAACCCAGGTAATTCATCAGGACCAACTGAATTAGCCTTACATTTTTCGATCATTTTGACGATCAACGACTCAGAGACAGAGAATGACATTGTTTTCTGAACTGGCCGTTTATCATTGAACAAATGTGGGTCAGGAGATGAGAAAGTAGAATGAAAGCGATCGTTGAGGTCATTTATCACAGACTGATCAAGAGCATCATTACGAACACTTTTGAATTTTTTTATTAATGGATTTCCATCTATCAGAAATGGAGGAGGAGTGCAAGTGGGAAAAGTACCGCTTCTTGGCAACTTCAACCGCAGCAAGAAATCTCTCCCGGAGCCTAACATACCTGGCTTAATTGCCCCTAGAGAGGGCACGGTCACAGGAATCGGAAAGAACTTTCAAAGATGGGGACATCCACGGAGCATCAACATTCCTCATGTGAACAGTTCTCTCATTGGAGAAGGTTAGGTATACGTAACAAACAAACATCTGGAAAAGTTGAACAGCAGTATTAGCATCAACCACGTGCATAAAGAACTCATTCCAGTCAATCGAAGTGTGGAACGATGGCACACAGCAAAGGAAGAGGGAGAGAAATGGCGGACCTTGACTTTGGTGGTGGTAGCATGTTTTAGGGAATTGGACCTCTTGAGAAAAATGCCTTTATAATCAAAGCGACCTAAGATTAGAAATTTCGGAAGATTAGAGGCAATGATGTCCAGAATGTTGTTGCCTCGAGTAGACATAGTCACAAGTTGTTGCATATTGTTCAACATAAAAAGTAATCAATGTACAGTCTCAGGTCATTAATGTCACCAAGAAGACAACCGAATTCTATTTAGAACTGGGCAGACAAGAGAACTCGTTCTTCTTCAGATGAAAGTCAAATCTGAAAGAAAATTCTATTTTTCATGAGGAGAATCCGTTTTTGACAGATTTTCTTCTATTAAGTAAATTGAAGATAGAAAACATGAAGAAGACAATAAATGAATGGAAATACGTTTGCAGGACAATCAGTAGTTGTGTGAATTCTCCAAAATGTGAAAAATGATTAACAGAAGGGAATCTTCAACTGAATTCCTTCCAAAACAACTATGCATCAAATTTATTCATTTCCTCTTCTTTGCAGCTTCTTTTCGTCTGGTGGACTGCACGGGCGGATGGAGAGACAGAACTGGTGACTACGTCCTCAAAGTCCCGAATCCTCCGACTTTGGGAGAAGTCAGAAGAGGAGTAGCGGAGGCGTTCAACCGGCGTCCGCAGAATACGCGGATTCAACAATGGACAGCCGAAGTTGGCGGGAGAGCGGTCTTCCTGGCTTATAAGAGTAGAAGATGGTTCTGGACCTCCGCAGACAAGGAGAAGGTCGAGCAGGTGACGGAGGAGGATGATCAGAAGTGGAATTTCCTGGAGGAGGACGAAAAGACTTTAATTCTTCCTCCAGGACGCTGTCTCCTCCTCCGCGTCTATCCCCGTTGACAAATAATAGAAAACTTCTCATTTTCATCATTTCCATTCACAAATGGAAGACATTCTGTGAATTTCTGTTGAAAATTTTCATCAAACTTGCAATTAATTTACACCCCTAATTTTCACTCCACGGTGGTCCTGAACGACCTAAGAATCGAAAGTCCATCCTCAAATGATGCACTTTCATGTTACCTATCGATCAACAACTGATCTGCAGCAAAAACGAAGATAGTTGATCGACTTAGTGTCTGACAGACTTCGAGATTTGAGTTTTCTTGAATTGAGATCATTTGTGAAAATCTATTTAAAAGATTGCCCAGTGAAAATCGAGTTGAGCACTTTTATGAGAAAACTCATCATCTTCCAAAACATCTTGTTCTAGCTGACGGTCGCATGCTAGAGCTTCTCTGACGTTCATCGAAACATTCTCCGCGTTGTGTTGGTTATAGTGTGTCAATCGTCGTCATTTTTGGTTCTTATTCATCGTCATCCTACTCTCTTTCTCATACTGTGCTCCAATTTCATCGTGCTGATCCCTCGTCCGCTTATCTCCTCAATTTCCATCTTCAGTTGTCCTCGTAGTGAGATTTATTCACTTCTTGATCGGCTTGATCTGTAAGTGTCAGAATTCCAGCGACCTCTGACGTCACGGAATCGGTCCACAAGTGCAGGCGATTTTCCGCTTTCTACGAATTGGTTGAAGTTGAAGCAGCTCAACAACCATCTGCAAGACAGTCGTGTGGCAAACGTGCTTGACTTTGGTATGCATCTGCACGGTTCAATTCCACAAGCTTACTCTTCGTCTTTCTTTTTGTTATACAATGAGCCGTATGCATAAAAATAAGCAAATGCTTTTGCTTCAATAATCTAAGCAAAAGCTTAAGTTCGCATGCGTTGGCATTTGCTTTTTCTTTAAGCAAAAGCTTTTGATTCTAAGTTTAAGCAAAAGCTTCAAAAAGTAGCGTTTGCTTCAATTCGTATGCATAATTCTGACCAATAATTTCTTAAGCAAAAGCTATTACAAATTAGAGCGCAGATAGATGTCGCTCCAGTTTTTAAGAAATTGCAGTCATGGCAGAGTACACGAAAATCCGAGCGACCAAACATTACAAAGTTCGTCGTAATCATGAAAAAGGTGATTTTTACGATTGTATCGATTCAGAGAGGACACTCTACTGTGGATGAGCGATTATTTCCTGGGAAAGGATTGTGAGAGAAGAGGATCTGCACTGACGTCATTGGAAAAAATGAAAATATTTTGTCGATTCATGGCAGATCCAGGTTTTCAAACGGGTGTTGCTGAGGATCTAGGAGTTCATCAAAGTACTGTTTCTCGGCAAATACATTCAGTAATGGATTCTATAATTAAGAAGAGAGATATTTGGATTCATTTTCCGACTTCCCAAGAAGAAATCCAAGAATCAAAAATTTTATGGCAAGAAAATAAATCAATGCCATCAACCATCGGAGCGATTGATTGTACACATGTGCGTATTGACAAGCCGCCTGGTGTATTTGGTGATGAATACGTAAATAGGAAGGGATACGCTTCGATTATTGTGCAGGCAACTTACAATGCTAGATTTGAATTAACAAGTCTCGACGTAAGTTGGCCTGGTTCTGTGCATGATAGTCGTGTACTTCAAAATTCGGACCATTTTCTCCATTTACGTGATTCAAAGCCTCCGGTAATCTTGCTTGGTGATGAAGGTTATCCTTTGTATCCATTTTTAATGACTCCTTTCAAAGTTCCCCGAAGTGAAAAACAGACGTTTTATAATAAAACACACGCGAAGGAACGCATCGTTATCGAGCAAACATTTGGCCAGCTGAAGCGTCGTTTTCCCATGCTGCGGTACGGACTTCGATTGAAATTGGAAAGTGTTCCAACTGCTATCACTTGTTGTGCCATTTTACACAACATAGCAAAATACTTCAATGAACCCGATCCGATCGATGATGAAGAAAACGTTGAACCTGATGAAGACATGATTGACATTACTGAAATGCTTGAGATTACTAATCAAGCCGAAAGTCGACGCCTAGACATAGTGGATATTTTGTTCAATCGCAGAAACATACGCCTTAGCTGATGCTAGGCTAAATAGTGTCAAAATCAATGAGCTTTGATGTTGTGTAAAGTAAAAGTTACATTGATATTTGTATTAAAATTAATGATCAGTTAGTCTTTTATGTCGTCTTTCAAATATGAACTTCCACCACATCCACAAGTCTGAATCTGCATGACCTCATGAAATCATATTATTTTAGTCGTTAATATACATACGGGTCTACTTGTAACAAATGTTTAGCAGGAAAAAAACAGCATTAGTAAAGTAGCAACAAATGCATGAGCTAGTGATAGTAGGTTTATCAATATATTTTGTGTGTTATTGTGTATTACTATATACTATATTAATTATTAATAATTATCAATATATTGTTATTATATTAAATTATTGTTATAGCCCTATTAGTATTGTTATATTATTTATATAAATATATCAATAACCATATTATCATTGTTAGATATACGATTATTTAAGTTCATTGTATGACTGATATATATATATATATATATATATATATATATATACATGTATATAAGATTCGCACCGATATATCAAGGAAGTATTTTTCACTCAAAAATATAATGAACCTTATATTTTAGTAATTACGATGGGATTTTACTATTGCTAAAATAAAGACTAAAAATAGCATGATAATTCCTAACTGATGAACTGATGCATTATATGGATCAAAGCAAGAATAATTCATTGTTGATTAAGAAACAATCATTTCTCTCTTAATAATTTTATTTCAATTAGAAAGCTATCAATCAATAATTTGAATTAATTACAATTAAATCCCCATCATCCAATTATCTAGGTATTATTTAGACTGATAAAAGAGCTATCTCTTCCCCCAATTCGAATTCTTATAAACTTTGCTGTCCTGTTCCAGTACCGCAGCAAATGTAATAAATCGCTTTTTTTAAAATTCTCAGCCTGTCTCACAACACAAAACCGTAACATGTGCTCGTATGGTAGCTAATATAAATGTATTCACATAATAAGACAGATTAAAAAGTCCAAGAAAAAACCTAAACATTATTCGTTGCAATCACATAAGCGTCATAATCAGCACACTGATTCATTTCATGAAGAAGCTGTTGACTTCCTTGATTTTTTTGGTAAATATATCAGCAGATTTTTCCATTAAATTTCGAGTTTTCATCCGATAGTATTTCAACTGCTCCAAAAGAACAAGACGCTGTAATTCACTAGTTGTTAGTTTGCTTGTTTCGTCAGTTTCCTCAACGAGTCGCTTTCTTTTAGGCTTAATTGCCGGTGTGGGTGTATAGCTATTCGAAGACACCGCTTCCTTCGGAAAATTTACACTTTCTGCATTTTGTGTTGATTGAAGGCCAGATGAAATAGCACCTTGGATTCGACAGAATATCGGGTTAATATCCCCCTGCAATAATTCGAACATCATCCGTTCCCATGGCTTCAAAGTTATCTTGCGATTACCAATCTTTTTTACATCAGTCTTCTCCTTCACTATCTTCTTCATGTTAGCTATCTTTTTCAACAGTTGCTGTCTCGTGTAAATTTTTGCGTATTTGGTTTGTAGTAGTTGTCTTAAAGATTCAATAGCGTCAATTTTCTGCACCTTGACGTTAGGCTTCTGACTTTTCTCGAGTAGTACTGGGTAAGATGATAACAGTTCAACAAACGCCGTCTGATTATCGTCATTTTGACTATCAACCTCCTCCGTTTCTTGGATAACAGAGTCCTCTTCAGACTCCTCGCACGCATAATAGGGGGTACGACTCGCACCACTCATGTCTGACGATAGCAATCTATTCAATCTGTGCTTCCACCAAGTGATATGAGCGATTAGACTGAATCGTGGTTGGTTTTACGTTCTGATCACGTGAGGACTGATGAATGAAGATATCGTTTGTTTCAAACTACATGTATAGATAAATCTGATATCATCACTTGGTAGCGTCAATTGTCTTCGCTGTCCAACCATTTACTAAGTCTTGTAGCAAATGCTATTAAGTAAAAGCAAACTGTTAAACATATGAATTTAAGCATTTGCTTCTCAGAGAGCTTTTGCTAAAAAGCTTTTGCTTTTTCTATTTGCTTTTTCATAGAAGTAAATGCTTAAGTTTATGCATACGGCCTAATGTCTCGTGCACCTGATGTTGACAAACTCCTGAAAATGTCTGATAATGACATTCGGCGCCAATCTTTTACGAAAGCACAATTGTTTGAAGCAATTATTTCTCTTCGGTCACGACACTTGCGATCTTTAGACGATGGGCCTGCTGATATTTCAAAATTATTTGCTGAACACTTTGAGAAATATGTACAGCCATTGTTGCAGAAATTTGAAGATTTGTCACTTCGCTATCATTATCTAGAGGAGAAATATAATAACCTGGAATCCAAGATGCATGAAAGACATGGTGTAGAAAATGAGATTGACTCTAAAGAGATGCTTGAAAGATTAAGGCGCAGAAAATATTTGATTATGTCAGGAGTGACTGAGAAGGAAGATGGAAGTGTAGGAGAGAGAAGACGACATGACGAAGAGATGATCAGCAGAATAGTGCGAGAGTTGAATTGTGAGAGTCCAGTAGTCAGTGAGGTGGTAAGAGTCGGTATGATTCTATCAAATCGTCCCAGACTTCTTCAATTCAAGTGCAAAAACGACATGAAACGATCCAAACTCCTTAAGAATTCCAAGAAACTGCGTGAGACAGAGCAATACAGATCAGTATTTATAAATCCTTACAAAACCATTGCTCAACAATCGAAGGAGAAGGAGCTCAGAGAAGAGCTGAAGCGACTCCGTAGTCAAGGTCAGAAAGTCACGATCAAAGGCGGACAGATTGTGTCGGTTACCAGAGATGAGAATCAGAGATGCTCGCATTTTCGGTAAAGGCTTTTAAATCAGAGACTACTTACCCGTCCATCATTCTCTTGAATGCGCGCTCAATTTTTCACAAAATTCATCACTTACGTGTCGTGTCAACGATCAAAAATCCGTCTATCATTTGCGTCACGGAGACATGGCTTCATCCGTCCGTCGACTCGTGTCTCATCAATATTCAGGAATACCTTGTGTATAGATCGGACCGAGAGTACCGGAGAGGAGGTGGCACAGCTGTTTACATTAAGCATAATATTCCGTGCACGCATATTGTCCCTCCCACGATGCTAGATAAATTCGAATGTACTATCCTGAATGTGTCCAGCATGAGGCTACTTCTTATCTGCATCTACGTACCACCTAGTCTTCTGAGCAATGAGCTGTTAGCCATCAACGACATCTTATCGCAATTTGTGGACGATTTTCTCATCACAAATCCGTACTATCACGTCATTATTGCTGGTGACATGAATAGACTTAAAATTGAAGATCTTTGTTGTGATCTCTCTTTGAAAGACTTGATCAGAGTACCCACTCGTGGCAGAAATGTTCTGGATCATATCCTTGTGTCAAGGGATCTCACCAGAGTCTATCCTGAGACTCATGTTGCGATTGATGCACCTTTAGCAGGATCAGATCATGTTATGATTACCATATCTCCTGCTCAAGCAGAAACGTGTCAACCTAACTTGGCGAGCCATCACATTTTACATGACACGCGAATGTCACATCTTCACAATCTTTATGTAGATGCGTGTAGAGTCGACTGGTCAATGATAGAGAACATCGAAGATGTCAACGAACAATCTTCGGCTTTCTACTCAATGCTCTCATTTCTTATAAGTTCAAACATTCCTATGAAAACGATTGTCTTGAGCAGCACTGATAAGGAGTGGATTACACCACTAGTGAAGCATTTGATTAATAAGAGATGGCAAGCATATCACCAGAGAAAATGGGATCAGTACAACCACCTGAAAGTCAAAGTTCACGATGAAATAGTCAAAGCGAAACGAGGCTGAGCCGAAAAACTGAAGTCCTGAAAAAGCGGAATTTGGAAATTCGTCAGCTGCGAGAAAAATCGAGGTAGTCATGATCCAATTCGCCAACTTGTCAAGCAATGCGGCTCTGTTTCTAACTTCTTTTTCAAGCTGTCTGAAGCTCTGAAAGTCGCCTCTACCACTGGTAGCACCAAAGATGAAATTGATCCACCGATGAATGAATCTGTTTTAGTCGACGACGGCTTGGCATTGGAAGTAACTGAACAACTTCTCTATCACCGCCTATCGAAAGTCGAGATAGGCAAGTCAAGCGATCCAGACATGGTGCCCTCCAAAATTTATCGCACACTGGCCGACGTTCTGGCGAAACCCTTTGCTTCTATTTTCACCAACTCCATCAGTAAAAGGATTTTCCCAGATGTCTGGAAGGCCGGATCCCTTGTTCCGATTCCGAAAACCGTTCCCCCCGATCGCCAAAAACTGAGGATGATTTGCCTACTTAGTATTCTATCCAAAATTTTCGAGAAGATTATGTTTTCAAGCTTGAGAAGCAAATTCGAAAGTGAGTATGGGCCTTTTCAACATGGCTTTCGCAAGAAGAGTTCTTCCACTACAGCATTAGTTGATCTTATAGACCATCTCACTGCTATTTACGACAATACGTGCTACTTTGGCGTTGGCTTGATTAGCTACGACCTATCGAAGGCATTTGATATGGTTGACTATGACATTGTGCTGAAGCACCTACACGAGAAAAATTTCCCGACTGGCTTTGTTCTGTGGCTGAAAAATTACTTTTCTGGAAGAACGGCGCGAATGAAGGTCCATGGAAGTCACTCAAACGAAATCGAAGTGAGAAGAGGGGTGACCCAAGGGTCCGTCCTCGGACCACCAATTTTCTGCGTATTTATCAGCGATCTTCTGGCGTCTGACATTCAAGGTGCTACCATCAAGTATGCTGATGACATAAATATTGTGATTCCTTTCCCCCACGAAAATGCCACAGAAATTCACGAACTCATAGATTCTGAGACAAATCATATCAGACAGTGGTGCGATACTAATAAGCTTCTCTTAAACAGCAATAAATCTAGTCCGATGATCATCTCTAGACGTGAATGCATTCTGCCACAAACTATTTCTGTGAGGCAATTGTCAGAATGCAAGGTTCTTGGTGTCTATCTAGATGATAAGATGACCTGGAACTCTCACGTGAAATACTTGTGTTCTAAGGCTAACCAGCGATTTCATATTCTTAGACGACTGAAAACATTTTTATCGAAGGTTGAACTTCATGATGTGTACATCCATCTCATTCGTTCAGTCCTAGAATATGCGTGTCCAGTTTTTTATCGGCATTAATAAGTCCTTGTCACTCAAGCTACAGAGAGTGGATAATCGCGCCCATCGATTGATCTACAACATATTTTATGGCAATGACAACACTCGCGGCTGCTCATATGGTAGAGATTCTCTTTTTATCCGAAGGCACCAGATCAGCTATAGGCTTTTCCACAGAATAAAGCGTCTTCAAGGTCTCAACCTTCACAGCCGAGTTCCAAGGTTGTCGAGATTTGGAAATAGATTCCTTTTCAGTCTTTCCCGAACTGACCGGAGATCCAAGTCCTTCTTCCCTTACATGGCTCAATATGCCAATCGACTTGGTGATGCGAACTGACTTTGTCCGCGATCTACGTAAGCTGTGATGATATGCATGTATGCTAGTCGACTTTTATCTTTTATCTTTTATCTTTCAATGCTTTGATATTTACTTCAGTGATCACTTTCACTACCGTCTACTTCCCATGACTATACATTGTCTCTTAATTGCAAACTGTGTGTGGCATGTACATGATTGTAAAAATGATTTCCATTTTCGAAGAATAATACAATTATTATTATTACTATCTTGTGCACATTAGGCCTGCTCTCGAGTGCAATACAATGCGCAGATTGATGAATGCACTTTGTTAGACATCACTTAAATAACCTACCTATACCTACTGGTGGTCTGTATATTAACCACACTCCATTTCTACATAAAAGTGCAAATTCCGAACATTGGATTGTGAATGCCGCAAAATTTTATGGTCGATGCTGCCTAATGTATCTAAACAAAGCATTTTACAAATAAATTCGAAGCACATCTGTCTTTCAAGAGGATCATTAATCAATATTTTGAAAAGAACGAAATATGGTGACTTTGAATGATTTTGAGACTTGCTGACTTTGTTGATTTTACTGCCCTTATGGGATTCTTATTTGCCATTCTGTTGCTGAGTCTGTTGCTAGATGTTTTGAGTAAAAGGGGAAGCCATGGACAAATCATGCGGACGAATGGGTCGGTTCTGAAGGGGCAGTGCAGCAGATTTGGAATTGGGACTCAGAAGGTTAATATCAATTTTTTGGCATTTTCATTATAATTAGTGATTTTTTGATTTAGTGACTTTCTGAATGCAATCCAACTTCATCAACACAAACATGACAAGGATGTGAAGAAAGAACAAAAGGCGCAATTGAAAGCAGAATATAAATTCTATTCAAACGCATAAGTGACTTTAATTTGCGTAAAAGAGCGTATCTTATTAACATAATATTTGTATTTAACTGCTAGAGTGAAATGTTGATCTGGATGTGTAACTTGCGAAAAGGAAGACCGGTTGACACAAGTAGTTCGAGAAGTGAAGAAGATCCTATTAACTTTATCAGCCTCGAAAATCAAGGTCACCATTTCTTGTTGGTGTGTCCACAATACAATCACATGTCCCCGTAAAAGCCAACAAGGCGCCTGCTCAAACTCCAAGGAAGAATACACTACTTATCGATAAAGCACAAAGACGGCGATTGACTTTGTGCCTGACTCACCGCAGTTCCCGATTAACCAAATTCAATGGCACTCTATGGCATTCTATGACACGCAATGGGAGTGCCATAGCACACCTCACCATTCAATCGAAGTCAATTGGATCCAATTGCACTGGAAGTGGGAAAATATGAGTGCCATAGAAGCTATCCAAAAGAAGCAAACGCGCAGCGACAGTTTTGACTCCGTAATCTGACTTTGTCCAATGATATTGCAACATTTGCATGTTCAGTATAACTTCAGATGTCTTTGGCATGTGCAACAGTCATTGTTAATCACATCCTTTGGTCGTGTCTCAGTGTCTCGTATTTTTATGAAAATCCGTCGTTTGCTGAATCAATCATCTTATCCGGTTTGTCTCAATCATCACAGCAATGGAGTAAGTTCAAATGAAACTTCAGTTTTTCAGTATCATTGTTCAGTATCATTTGTATAGTCCATCAGTCAAATCATCAAGTCCTCATTGTTCCAGCAATTTATTCACGCACTGTTTTATTGAATTATGCAATTATTTAGATTTTTCGAGGTGGGAATTAGAACTACTGTAATATAAGATTTATGTAGACAGTCTTTTCTATTCCTCGTTCAATTGTCGTATGTGTAAAGTAACCATTTCAACAATACGTTCAAGTGCTATGCGATGTGCGTTATCATAGCACAAAAATTATTGTAAATTTGAATATTTTAACTAGATTAAATTATTCAGGATATTAATTTGAAAATCGTAAACCTCTCTCAGCGAAGACCTACGCATAAATTTATGCTACAAGTTTTGAAGATAAGCTGTAATCTATTAAATGATGCAGCAGTTAGTTACATCGAAATTGGAACAGAATTTTTCTTATATTAGATGCCGGGTGTATCTTTTGATTCCGCTTGTTTCATAGCTTTCTAACTGGCCCAAGCATATTATGTTTTATATTTCAGTTCGGGCTAATCGGGTTCTTTCAACGAGTCTGCTGCGTCATATGAGAAATCCACGTTTGGTGAAATCCTCGAATCGGTGTTTTAAGCCATGAAGTAAGTTATCAAGTCCTCGGTGTTCCAACAATTTATACACTACTATCTGATTGAATTATAGCCCAATTATTTTTGGTCTTTTAGTTATCACTTAGAAAACCGTTCTTTAATTTCACTTTCAAAACCTTTAATAGGTGTACCATCAGGTTGACGCCACTGTTTCACAAGTGCTTGGAAAGATCAACTCGAGAAAATGAGAAATCGAACACAGATTTTCTTCAACCAATTAAGAAAAAATATTAAATTTTTTTCTGTGGAACGTTTCGCTTTCTGCTTCTGCTGGTAAAATCATAAAAATAAAGGGAACTTTAAAATCACATTGAACGAATTGTACTAGAGTCTGATGCATGGGAGCTGCTTTCTCTTGTTCCCACAGGCCGACGAATTTCTATGTTCTTTGCTGAGGTGCATAGTTGACCATTGAATCAGTTTCATAGAAGGATTGGCACTGTATGCAATTAGCAGTTGATAGACATGTGATATACGGACATTCACGTGAACTCACACTCTAGATCTTATTGTGCGAGCCGATTCTTGCTAAAGTTTTGTATATGTCTCATTGAATGTACAGGTTGCACATCGACATACACGTATGTTGGAGAATCGGCTCGCACAATAAGATCTAGAGTGTGAGTTCACGTGAATGTCCGTATATCACATGTCTATCAACTGCTAATTGCGTACAGTGCCAATCCTTCTATGAAAGTGATTCAATGGTCAACTATGCACCTCAGCAAAGAACATAGAAATTCGTCGGCCTGTGGGAACAAGAGAAAGCAGCTTCCATGCATCAGACTCTAGTACAATTCGTTCAATGTGATTTTAAAGTTCCCTTTATTTTTTATGATTTTACCAGCAGAAGCAGAAAGCGAAACGTTACACAGAAAAAAAAATAATATTTTTTCTTAATTGGTTGAAGAAAATTTGTGTTTGATTTTTCATTTTCTCGAGCTGATTATTCAATGCTAGCGATTATAACTAAGTGTTATTGTGCTTTATCAGGGTTGTAATACAGTAGAGCTACACTTTTTTATTACATTCGTGATACACCGTGCGCAATATTCTGCGTAGTAATGTGTTATAATGCTGTTCGTCTTGAAAATTAAGTAACCTTAATAAGTGTACCACGGCACTCTAACACGAAAAATTAATACATACACACGCAAGTATAATCGTAAAAGAAAATAATTCTCTGGAAGTCGTCATTAATATTCAATTCGGTTGCCTTAAACTCATACTTCAAATTATAAGTTAGAATATTAAAGTCTAAACCAAAAATTGAATGGACTAAGATGCACTGTATAATTTCCTTTATTCTATAGATTGACGATGTTTCCCAAATACATGTGGTAATAACTTTAGATAGTCTAGGTAGCAAGGATTCCATTCCAATACGTTTCTTTAGTCACTCAGCTTTGTAGCCGCTGCACAACTTTCCCGCTTGTCTGTAACGCCTACCTTGTGTGATTCATTCATTGCGCTAGGTACATGGGCAGCAGGTACGTTGTCTGACACCTATGTGCAAGCAATCTTAGTACAAACTCACAGGTTTCTCAAGTGATCGTCTTGAAATAAAAAAGTGAAACTCATGTTTACATTATGGATTATTTCCTCGAAACTTTGCAGACTTGCCTGCCAGATTCATCAAATATAAGCTAATCATCTCAACATGCAGTCTGATCAAATGGATTTCGGGTTTTAGTCATTGTTCCATTATGCATTTCCTGTTCAAAATCCCGCTGGGCGCACAGATGTGGGCGTCACTCGACAAATGTTCATCATATTTCAAGCGATTATCTTCAGCGATTATCTATTAATTTTCATCCACTGCATAATTTGCATTCTTGCTTTTGCTAATAATCCTTGCAAAGCGCAAAGAGAAATATAAAAACTGCTGATTGCGGCAAATGATTGCGGAACTTTTCTTCTCTCTTCTGCAGGCCTGTTATATCACGAAAGTTGATACCATTTATCGCTACTTGACAAGTAAATCAGTTAAATAAATTAACTATTGGTTGTTGAAATTTTAGACGGCCGCCTTAAATAAAGGAATGTAAATTCCGACATTTAGTTGTTCTGATAGGAAATAGATCAAGCAGCGTTTGTGATAAGAAAATGACGCTTTGCATCTAAGAATTTTTAAATGATAAAAAAGATAAATATTTTATTTGAAATTCTCTCAGAAGTAAGGAAATAATTACGAGAAAGTATTCATCTTTCGAATATAGTAAATAAGTGATGCTTCCTGTATTTGTCTTTATGCATGTATGTAATTAAGTATGCGTGATCCACTAATGTATTATTGATGTACTAGCCATGATTCCCCATTCAATGTTATTCCCATGCTACAACTCCCATGAAATTGAGGTTTTCAGTTTTCAATGCCGAATTTTTCGACCGACTTTTCAAGGAAACAAAGGAGAGAATCTATTCATAAGGATGATGAGTTCCTCTCTACATAAGCATGTATGGACCAAATGTAATGACAGAAATCTAACATCACCGCCACTACAGTATATTAATTATCTATGAAGCTTGAATCCATTGTCCATAATTTTTGAAATTATTTTTATTATGTATTAAAATTAAAATTCATATTTGAATTTTAATGCAAACATGATAATCACTCTAATAAGCTTAACCTCTTTCGTTTCATCTGATGCGGTTTTAGTAGGTTAAGCTTAGGATAATAGCAATAATGCTTATCAATAATAGCAGTGCTTTTAATTCTAAAATTCCACCAGCATCGCAAGATGCTTGCAAAAGTTAGAAAAGACAATAACTTTACATACTTACACCTTGAATACGCGCATACATGCATGCATGGAAACCAATATAATGTTTCATAAAGTTTCATTTTACTTGCTTATTGTCAAAAGCGCGTTTCGTCTGATTTCAGTAAGTGTGACACGCAGAATGAATCAAACTGATTGAAACATGATTCCTGCTAGAATATCGATCAAGCAATGGACAGTCATTGGACAAGCAATCACGAAATGAATAAGTAGTAGCTAAAAAGTACATATAAGGAAAAATTACTAATATGAGAAGTAGTGCATCGACAACTTGAATAAAAAGAAAGGACCATTGTTTGATCGATATTCTAGCAGGAATCATGTTTCAATCAGTTTGATTCATTCTGCGTGTCACACCTACTGAGAGCAGACGAAACGCGGTTGTGACAATAAGCAAGTAAAATGAAACTTCTGGCGTATTTTTCATCTGCAAGATCACAGCGGGGCGCAATTGCTTTATTATGCTATAATCCTATATAAATAATATAAATCTCCAATACAAGAAACATAGCAATTATCAAATATTCTTCAATTGCAATATTTTGCATCATTTTTCACTTAAATGAAGTTTATCTGCCTATATGCAGAACGTCTATGTTCTATCATCAACTTATCATTTATCGCATATTTATCATTTATTTCCCGTTTGTTGCAGATCAACTTCAACTACATTTCCCAATGGAAGAGAAGAAATATGGAGAATGATTTCTGAGAAACTTTTCATCGAAGCAAGTGTTTAAAAGACTAAAAAGAGAAAATATTAAAAATCATTGGCTGTTTTTTGAATTAATGGCGTTTTGTGAATGATCATGAAATTAGTAAAAAAATAATGCTCCATAGTGTGATTGATTCTCAAACTATTTTTTTGAAATCTGGGCCAGACTTTCACCGACATGTCAAGGGGATCGAAAGTAAAAAGTGCAAATACCTCATGCATGTTGTTGTCTTTATATTGACATTATCACTATTGCTAAACTAAACTGATTATTCTTTACAATCATGATCACATAAAGCGTCAGTATGTCACGGAGAGGGTTAGACACGCTGTAGCAGTAGGAGCTGCCATGCACGCTGAATTTCCCAAAATTCTATGGGACAGGATTTCCACAAGATCGATAGGACAGGATTTCCCGAAATTCGATAGGACAGGATTTCCCACAAGTCTATGGGACAAATTAGTCCCAGAGGCAATAGGATCAAAGTTCCCCAAAATTCAATGGGACAAAACTTTCCCACAGTGCCATAGAATGGAGTTCTATAGCAATAGCACTACCCGCTATAGGAAAATTACAATAATTCCGTAGGACGTTTCCTATAGGAGTGCCATAGATTTTGGTTAATCGGGTTGGTCTGTTGATCAGTGGAAACGATCAACTCAGTGACGAGTTCATGTTCCTGCAATTCCAACAGCATGTCAGACGCCCTTTGTGTATGTCTCCCACTGACATCCATCATGCAGTGAAGCCGTAAAGCATCGATTATGGTGTGGGACTGCTTCAGGGTCATGGCAGTGGAACTGTGTGTTTCCTTTCACAGGTACAGATAATGAACACCGAAGCACATGTGCGGGAAGAAATACTGTCCACTTTCATGGAGAGAAGTAGAACAGATATCCAAAAAGGCAGACGCCTTGCCATGGATCCACGAAAAGTGGTGAGTGATTGAAGATTGAAGATTTGGATTGGCCTGGCAACAGTCCAGGCCTCAATTCGATCTGAAACTTTCAGCAAAGAAGGAGGGCGACAGACAGAGAAGGTGGAAGGGAGCGGCGCCGACTTAAACATTGACTTCATATATGAAAATAGATTTTGTCGTTTTTCAGTTGGTAGTTTTCTGATCAAATTATCGGATTTTACAGGAGCAGTAAGCCTAGGATATCTTGAATGGCAACATGCCGGGAACGTAGACGAAAATGTAGCGTCGATGTTCAAAAATAACGACATCTGGCCAGCACCTCATCGTTGATTCACAGTCGACATCTAACATGTCACGATGTGTCGATGCCGGGCCGGAAAAATTTTTCCCACTGGGCAAGTGATCACTCAGTGCAGGGGGTATTTCATATGATAAATTGTTGAACTGCAAGTGGAGACTGCAAAATTGTGCATGATAAACAAAAAATTCAGGAGTAGCGAAAGCATAGTCTCGCCCAGGACAATTTTTCGCCGCCTATGCTCAAACATCGAAGAGTGCACTGCATTTATGACCTAGGCAACCGGGTGTCAAAATAAACGACACTAAGTTGCATACAATAGCAAGAAGCAAGCGGTAAGGATGGATCGAGCTCACACTATGAAGAATGCTGTGCCGTGAGTCACTTTAAAGTGCGAAGCAAGCTAGATGAATTTTTGACGTCACTCGGTCGTATTAAGCTGAAGTAAGGGGTAAAAGGAACGCTCTTATTGTAGAGCTGCACACAGTGCACACAAAGTGTAAAGCATAGGAATTTAATTTCATCTGCATGTTTGCATTCGAAAATTATTCCACTTTAACTGTGCTTGTCTGTGTACATGGAATTCAATTTCAATGTACATTATGTGATGCAAGCTAATACAGGTTGCAATGTGAAACATCCCCTATTGGATGCTCGAACGTAACTGGAGACAAAAAAGCTTCCATGCAGCTGATGCAGTTGAAGCACCCATTTTAATTTGCTGACCTGGTCAGTCTCTCTGTATAGCCTCATGAGCATGAAGTACGATCCTTGCACCCAAATGACCGATGTAAATCAGATTGACGTAAACCCCAGGCTTGTCAAGAAATGACTGCAGGCCTACGTTATTAAAATGGGTGAACCGGAATCTATTTAATCTAAATGCATCGAAGCAATAAATTAATTGCTATTATTTGATGGTAGCAATAAATTGTGATTGCAATTCAATTGTATTTGTCTTGGAGATTCAATTAAGTTTTACCACCAACTTCTAACGATAAAAAGTTATGATTTTTCAATCATTTGACGTAAACGTTGTCATCAAGTAAACAAGCAGATGAAGTTCAGAACTCCGCTTGTGCTGAACTGTTTAATACTAACCATACAGGTATGCAGAAATATCTTTGTTATTTAGACAAATTTAATTTATGAACATTTACAAAATGTTTCAGATTTGAACATTTAGGTTATTATGATAATATCTGTCAAATAATAATCAAATGTTTGTTAAAAATATCAGTAGTATTTGAATGTTTTGCAAAAAAATTATCTAACAGGGCCTATCTGTTAAATTTATCATTATCAACGCAAATGCTAGATAAATTCTCTCGTTTTTTTTAATCCAGAAACCTCCTTCTCATAGATTTACAAGAGTTTAACGGCACAAACAGCCTATACAACGACATAGAACTAGGTACATTTTAAGTACGAATGATGGGTTGAAATTCATTTAGTGCACAGGGCTTCACATATTTTGATTAAATAGCCCGGTTTCGATGACTAAGGATTCCACATTTCCTCAAAAATGTTTCATTTTTTGATAACTTTGATAATGCCGTCCAGTGTCCTGTACGGCAAGGGTTCTATTGAATATGGGTCAGCTAAAGTGTTGCCCTCACCTTGCCAATCCTTCAAAAAGTGGTGCCCACGATTACCCATGTGAACCATTCCTGAGCCAACGTGGGGCCGTCAGAAGCGTGTTACAAGGTTTACAAGTTAACAGACATTTTCCTCTGACTTCCCAATTAAGAAAAAGGTTCTATGGGCTACAAAAGCAGCAAAGCCAAAAAACGAAAAACCGGGTCATTAAGCCACTGAGGCTATTTCATCGGTGCTATGCAAAGGCGCAGCATCTAGGGGGTCAGGGGGCCCGGACCCCTTCCAAAATTTTCCAAGGGGGATCGGACTCCTGTTGGAACGGCGTGATTTCCATTTTCCATGCCTCTTTGTTACCTTTCACTAAATTGCAAAAATCATTTTTGACCATCTTGCCAGACAAATCTGTCTGACAAAGCTGTCTGTGAACGATTCTGTCCCGTAAACATATAAACACGTAAAAACACGTATAATCATAATGGAGGAGACCGTGTGCTTTGATAAGCCTACATATCTGGAATTTCGACTAATTCTTTATCTGTTTCACTTTATTTTGCTCAACTTAGAACATGCAAATAGCAATGTTCATAAGAATTTCATTCCAGAGACCGGCACAGTCTTATGAAATAAGGCAAGACATCTGGCATCGGCATGAAGTCTTAAAGCGTCAACGGGTTCCATGTGCAACACCTACTGTGCAATGCATTAGCGAGACACGAGATCCCATTTGACGGGCATCACACATTGAGCCCTCCGGCAAAAAAGATTGATTAACGTAGTGGACTGCGTCATACACCTTTCATTCAATCCTTGATTTGTGAGAAGTATATGTGAACTGTGAAGCATTGCCATTCGAATTCATTTTGAAATTTATTACTGACAAGAATCTTCAGCGTGTGCCGTGTACCCATTTATATTTGGAATATATTTTTTATTTACAGAATTCTTTCGACTATCGTCTGATTCGTCTCGCTTTCAAGAAAGCAAAAAAATAAAGGGAGAAGAACTGTCTGTCACTGGAACCAAGCGCATGCGAATTTTGGATATGTATTGGTAAGTTCACAAAGTGCGGTTCTTTTAACATGAAATGTAAGAAATGCTGCAGTCTCAAATTAATGTATAATAGTGAAAAATATTGATAAGTCCACACTGAATCAGAAGTTGTGTATCAGACAATTTAAAAAGATTATTAGTCAAAGAATTTTTCGATTATTTAAATCAATATTACATTTTCGCAACCTTCAAAATTCGACACATATTTTGAGTTCAAACATTCTATTATGGTATTCGATAGCAGCTAGAAAAGTCCATCAAGTTATGTATACACAGTAAACTGTAGGCACTAATTTAGGCATGAAGCCGAAATTTCCAATGAAATCGAAGGAAAAGTCAATGAGAACGAACACAGCATTATGAGCATCGTGCCTACTCGTGCCTTGTGTTGGTTAGAAGCCCTAATTTCGTGCCTAATTCAAGCGAAATTTCGTGTCCTAGAGTTTACATTGTACATTCGCTTTAAGCAGCATATTTCATTCGACTCAATCATCTTTCATATTGCATGAGTGTTCTGGCTGCCACAGGAGTACACGTATAACATTAAAAAGTACAGAAATTTTGCAGTCGCCATGCAGGAATTAACCTAAATAATGGCCTAATTGACACAGTAATTGATCGAAATCAGTGACTTGAAATTTTCAGTTGAAAATGGCTATTTGGATTCAGAGCATTACATATGCTACATGCCAAAAAATTTGGGAACAATAAATTGTTTGAAAAATTTTCAATTATCTGTTACATATAAGGCGATCGGCAAATATAATAGAAAATTGATCGAGAAGAGGCTTCTTACTATGAAACATAATATGCAAGAAATATTTTGCCGCGTTGCTGCATAATATGGATTCTTTGGATCTACTATTAAATTCGTTATACATATAGTACCAAGTTGCAAATTTTGAAAGCAATTTCATGATACGAGTGCAATAATTCTGTGTTTAGTCTTACAGCATCTTGATTTCCTGCAAGACTGCAACACTATTTTAATTTCCTGCATTTCGTGTTCTCCGTGGCACAGTGGTTAAGTTGTTAGCCTGTGATATTTCGGTCTAGAGGCAAAGCCCCGAAAGTGCTAATTTCCTTATCATTCTGCTATACCCTTCAATTAGAAGACGTGAAATGATGTTTTTGGACTGATGGAACATCGAAGTTCAAGCACTGGTATACATGAAGTACATGTTAATGTGTTATACAATAAAATTATATAAGACTAAAAATTCCAATATATCGCACTCTGCGAGTTATTTTGTGATTGTCACGCTTTCAATTAGCAGACGAACACAAACACTGTAGTTATATAAGAGTATATGCATGTGTACATGGTGCGGGATAAAAAATATGACCGAATTCTAATGCGTCATATCTTTCTAATTATCCAACAGAAAATAGCAAATAAGGCATCATTTTGAAGCCAAATGCACATCTGTATCATCAAAATCAACATTGCAATGATTGCATTTGAGGAACAGAGTATAATATAGAAGCAAAAGCAGAAGAACTTGACAACCAAGAAAATAGATGAAAAAACAACAACTGAATGGAAAAACTGGTCTATTTCTGAGCGATGATCATCATTGCGAAGTCTTTCTGTTGCAGATGATCACACACACACACACACACACACACACAAGTTGGTGATGACTGGATCAACCTGCAGCAATCAGGCCTTCTGTATTCAAATTATAGAATTTGACTGATAGAAATATTGATTATACTTCACAGTATTGGTTAGAAAAATACTCATTCTTCTCCTACCATTGTCATTTGTATTGCAAATACCGAGCGGAGGCAACAAGCAACCGACAAATTTAGTGTGATTTGTGCTCATATCGAATGACTGTGATTACATCATTACCATGACACAATCAGTGATCACATCATGGTCATATCAATCACAAATGTACTTATTTAAGCGTGAATCTTCTGTTGCATTCATTTAGTAAACCTTAAGCAATTTAGCTCTATAAGGACCGATTGTACGAGTATATAACTTCATACTTCCAATTTCAGGAGACGCGGAAATTATTTGAAAATTTGGAGTGTATCTGTCCGTCTTATTACCACTGTTCCTCCTACAACCGCATCTGCAGAGCGCAACTTTTCCAGCTTGCGCCGCCTCTTGACTTGGCTTTGGTCAACGACAGCAGAGTCAAGACTCAATCAATGTTAGCAGTCCTGTACATTCATAAAGAGGACCTTAGATTTGGAGGAGGTGTGCAAGGAGTTTATCTTCAAAGACAACCGGTCACACATTTTGGACCATAGGGGCGTTTAGCATTCATGACGGAATTAATGTTTTCTCTTTTAATACAGCATGTATGCCTATCGTGTAAAGTGGGAAATTGCAAGTAGCTGAGTAGTGATACAAAGATAAGGGGGATACCAATGAGCTATGAGCTATGAGCGGCTCTGCCTGATAAACAAGTCAATACTGGAAATCAGTTGCGCAATATTTCATAATATATCATGGATTGATTTTTTACGATATTTTATCTGAAGATTTGTCGGACCCCCTAGGAAAAAATTCGCTGTTACGCCCCTGGTGCTATGTATAGTAGGCCTATCACGCTCTAGCTTTTGACTTTGGCAAAGACTTCAGCAAGCGATTTCCTCAGATTTTCCGAATGAAAGAATGATTTTAAGCGTCTTAAATATACTCGCAGCTCCATCGCTGAAATCCATCCCCGGAGATATTATTTCAAAAGAGAATCCGCAACCTCTCCTTTGCATTGCATCAATTGATGAGCAAGGCTTTGAGGACTGTTACAATCATCATCCCTCCTGATAGGTCGTACCTTAATCTTATGTCACCATATACCAGATTATCCAAGAGCCCTGATGCTCGTTTAGAGGTACAAGTCGAATTTCTCTGGCCGACACGGAAGGCGAAGTTTCCGCGGAGATGTTTCTAAGATCTTATGGTCACGTTATGATACTGGTGATGTAGGCAAAAATATTTTGACATGTCGATGGGATTTCTTAAAATTTGATGGAATCGCGACAATTTGAACATTCTGAAGATATTCATGACATTATTATCAATTATTATTATCGATCAATTATTTGTAGATTGCATGTTTAGTCTAACTGAATGTTTCGGAGCTGTTGCAAGTGAGCAAAATTTCGGTGGAGGGGAACTTATCCCTTCCTACCCCCCTGTTCCTACGTGCCTGGTTCTGGCTGTGACCATCAGTATATTCACGAAAGCCATCTCTAGACAAAAAAACAGTCAGATAAAGCAATTTATCTCTGTGTGACGCTGTCCAAATCATTAAAACTTTTTCTGTAATGATTAAAAACATGTATTTTAACACGATACTACTTTCAAAGTTACAATGCACTTGTGTGAACATCTCGAAAATGTAATCACGCAGTTTGTGGAGTTTCATAAGAAACAGCTGATTGAATATGGAATTCGAATAAACAATAGAATTCCACATCATGGGTAAATTTCTTTAGCAAGTGTTTACACATCATGTTTTGAGAATATTAAGTGGATGCACCACAATCTCCGATTTCCTTCTAAAATATGCATGGGAATACAATTTTAGTGCCATGCCTCTCTGAACTCATAGACGCTCATCAAACTACACTTCGGGATCATCAGCTGTTTATAATGGATTTCAAACAATTCTCAGAAAAGTTTGATTACTGTTTATAGAAACAAAAAGAAAGTTGTTGCTCTGATATCACCAGCATCTGAATCACCTGACTGCCAAGCTTTGACATCGAGTCCCTCCTGACATCCAGAATGTGACAAACTAAACAGTTTTGTGATGCAGTAAATTCACAGACAGAATGAACATGAAAGCAGCACACGTCTAACACTATAGAGTTCATGATCGCAATGAACACGTTTACAACGCTGTTTTAAAGTCGGTTATATTGATAGCAGCACTGAAATTCACCATGTGAAACAGTTGCGTCACACTTAACATCCATCATTACAAACCATTGACTCAAATCAAAGGAATCTACTTGCAAACAGGAGTGAATGCTTTTTGCGAATGACTATTGAGAGTCGTATGGTAGGCATGTATGAATCGGTTTGAAGGGTTGATCCATACACACACCATTTTTGTGTCACACTTTATATAGATTTCTTTTGTGAATGGCTTTATTGGATCGAGGTATCGTGAAAGGCTCTCTGCACGAATGTTACTGTCGATGATGACCTCGTGTAGTCCTCTTTCCCAACAAAACAGTTTATAAGAGCTCTGTTTCATTAGAGTACCGGAGTAAAAATAGTGCATTTTCATTGCTCCTTTACCTTTATCCGGAAAGTTGAAAGCAACGAGAAATTTTCTGTCTGGGAACGCAAGCTTACGTCGAGATAATGGTGGAGGCGTTGGTTTTGGTGATTCCCTATTGTTATTATAGCCAACACATGAGCCTCCAGATGCCCTCACATGTTGTTCTGACAAATAGCAACGATTGGTTCTCATTGTAAAGCTCCGACAGATCTTGCTTTGCGAACAGAGTCCTGCGCAGAGGATCTTGGAGTCATGTGTCAAGTTCGCGTTATTGTTAGGACATGCTACAGATCGTATGCGCCGGTAATTGGACGAAATTTCAACGGATGATGTCCACGCAGTTGGAATAAAGGAGAAAAGAAGCAATAAATTGTAGACATTTGTCATTCTTGTTGAATCTTGAGATAACTTTGATGTCTAGCATGCATCAAGAGGAGCAGAGAATTTTTAGACAAGCGGTAGGATGTCTACAGTCAACCAGTGAGAAGTTGAGTTCCTGAATAAAGGAATGAGAAATGAAGTCTGTTAACTTGCTGAGGATAGGTTGTCAAATTTGGTCATTGTCTCAACTTTTCGTCCTATTGCCAACTAGCGTTAGTGACGAATTGTAGCAAAATCACTCGTCCTCGGGCGGTACTTGAGGCTGTTTTTCATCTGCACAACTCGGGAGGTGAATTTCTTCAAATATGAATCATAATGTAAATTCACCAATTTTCCCCGCTGTTCACACGATGGTAGTATCTAGAAATGACTGCTTGATTCAAGAGAAGCATCGTTTTCTGACAATGGAATTTTTTGGCATTGCAATATTCATTGAATGACATGCGAATTTAGAAGATTTCGATGATAAAGATATTCAAGAAATTATCACTTTGATATTTAAAGAAGTTGTATAGCGGAATGTGAGGCCTAGTTCGGCAACGGGTTTCTACATCCTGAGTAGTGATGCAAATGGAAAGTTTTGAAATTTATTTTTTGGTGATTGAAGTTTTTTCCATTGTTTTGGAGACTAATTATAGTTGTTTGAAAAGACTATGTAATATTCAAAGTCCGAAAACTTCTCTATCAACTGTATGTTAACTTTTGGTGCCAACTGCACCTTTTCCATGTCTATTTCAGATCTTTCCAAATGAATTTCAGACTAGATGGATTTCAGATTTCTCTAGCTGAATTTCAGATATTTGTCACAAGCTCAACTTTGAAAAGATCTTAAATTCAACTGGAGAATCTCCAATTCATCTGGACCATATCTGAAATTCATTTGGGCAGATCTGAAATCGAGTTGGAACTATCTGAACCATCTGAACTATAAATGGAGGATGTGTATCCTCAACCAAGATATCAGACATTGCGCCAGAAGTTTGAAGCTATTATAAATATTCTTTTACTCATCACAGATATCTTTAGTTTCCAAATATCTCACGAGTCTGTAGTCTTTCTTCCAATAAGGTCGCTCATGAATGCTGCGTGGACTGTGTTCTTATACTTCACTTGTTCATCAACACATGGAGAATTTGCATCACTATGATCAACGCTGCATAATATAGCTTAACTTTCAAGCTAATAAGCAAACTCCAAAATGAAGTACATTATTTTTGCTCCACATCCTTCACATTGCATGAAATTATACCCCTATCGTAAAGCAAGATTCACGTTATCCGAAACGGTGTCTGTGTGATAATTAAAAATGCTAACAATTTAGTACAAGCCACTGGTGGCAAAGGAATGTTCAAAAATCCGCGGACGGAAATCGCATCGCCACGATCGCTTTAATCGAAATAATGATGAAATTAAGAGTGACCCAATTTATTGGTACGCAGCTGCCTCGGTAGTGAAAGCGCTCAAATTAGGCCTATCAAAAAGTCAAAACTTTCAAAATTTTCCATTTTTTTCCAATATTTTCCATAATTTTCCACGGAGAATTTTCATCACTAATCCTGAGTAAAAATTGTGCTATTCCTGGAAAGCCTCTTAATAAGAAACATAGATAAACTGCCAATTTCTATAATAATTTCTCAGTATACACTGTAAACTCTGGGGCACGAAATTTCGCTTGAATTATGCACGAAATTAAGGCATCAATTCTAACCTTCACAAGGCACGAAGTTCATAATGCTGTGTTCGTGCCCATTGACTTTTCCTTCGATTTCATTGTATAAACAATCTGTATTTGGTTTGGTGCCTATTAGTGCTTAGTGGCGCCTACTGGTCCCTCGAGGCACTAGAAAGGCACTAACTAGGCGCTAACTGGCACGAAATTTCGGCTTCGTGCCTAAATTAGTGCCCTACAGTTTACAGTGTAGTGGTGCGTAAGCTATCAATGCTCTAACTTGAGCGAACGTTGTGAGCGAAACTCGATGGTTGACGGCGAAGAGCGGCGATGCAATCGTGCGACGAGCCGAAGGCTTTGAGATTAAGTGAGCCATATACTCCTCTATGGCTATCTGGACATGAAGCGAAATTTCCCTCCCTACCAAAGTAGGCGTAAACTAAAATTGACCTAAAATTAGCTGTTTCGCGCAGTACTTTCCTTCATTGCACCTGCAGTAGTGACAAAACAATTCAGATTGATTATTGGACTCGCACTGTATTTCTATATTGACCGATAAAAATTGCACATGCAACTCATGTAGCATCTTGTGTGCAATTAATTGTCAGATTTCGAACTTTTGCTTGACCTGAAGACTCATTTCGTTTCATATAACTTTTGACATCATTCTTCGCTAACTGACTGAAAAAGCTAGGCAAAATGTATGTTGCGTTTACCTTACTGTAACATTGGCAAGTCAATTTCATGACACCCCATTCCTCTTCTTCCTTGAATTGATGAGCAACAATCTCAGAAAAGGCTAGAAGCGCATTTGATAGCATTAAAAACTTTGGAAAAAGTAACAAAGTGCGCTTTAACAAAGTAAATGTTTTATACCCAAAAAGGCATAAAATAAGCAAATCATTTGATGGAAGAAGTAACTTTCCTCGACTAGGCAACTCAGTGGGCTCCGATCAGTTTACAAATTCTTCATCAATTTCAAAATGTGAAGTATTAGTTGAAATTAACTGACTACTCCTACAACATTCCATTGTTCCTGAAATTGCATGACCAATATACCTACCGACAAAACACATTATTTGTATTTTTTCTTACTCTTCAATATCAACTTCCGAATAATTGATTGCATAATCATTTATGTAAGAGACTTGACAGTCAAAATCGCCTTGAGAGTCTAACTTATCAGAAGTTGAAAAATTAAGATCAGACAGTTGGATCTTTGAATGCTTTAGAGAGGAATTAATCTTGATTTTTCGTTCACTTTCCATCACCTGTTCAACACGTGTTAAAACCACTCAACTGTCTGTATAGTTCAAAGCGATGCTCACACACACATCACTTTGACAGCTAACAGCACAACGGAATCCAATTGAAAACAAATACTCCGCAAAGTCGGCTAAGGTTTGACACATAAGCTCACATGCAATAAAGGTCTGATTTGTTAGGTCTCATCTGCCACTTGTGCGCCATTCGACAGAAAAACGAATGAGGTGAGGAAATAAGAAGCTTGTCATTCCTATAAAAACCGACAGTCTGTGATTTCACATTTATAATCTTCAAGAGAAGGCACATTTGATGCAAAAATATTCCAGTCGCTTCCCAGTGTGGATGATCATACAAAACATGGTAAGCCAAGGCATTGACGGTCGACTCATGGAAAACTTCCGCAACAAGTTTGAACGATGATCGTTGAATATTCGAGTCATGAGCAGTTTTTGAGCGAGCGGCATTTCTTTAAGTTTTTGATGAGCGGATGAGCGAGCAAAAAATATTTCGTGAGCGAAAATTGAACGAGCGAGAGGTTGAGCGAGCCATTTTTAGAAAAACAAAAAATATAAAGATCAAATAATCAAAAAAGCGAAGTATTTGAAGTCTTTTAAAAATGCTTTCTTTCAAAGTCCTTTTATAGTACATGCATGTATATAAATTAATTAATGAACAAGACATCCGTACCTTTTCTCTCTACTGTGGTTCTCACACTCTTAACGATATGCATTGAATGCCTATTTGGATTCTACTGGTGGATATGAACTTTTCAAGAAGGAGGTCTTTGTGATCGGTGATGTGATCAACATCTGAACATCGACACATTATTTATTAACATATCTTTTGAATCCGAACGTCGCTTTGCCCCATAGATGTACTAATGGTCTCCGCAATTGCACGAAGACATTATAAGATGCCTTAATTTGATAGAAGCATTTTGCTGCTGCAACATGTACATGTACATCCACATGCAGATCCCTGAGAGACATTCAGTATCGTCAAAGGCGAAAGAACTGTGAAAGAACTACAAATTTAGGAAGAATTGAAGCAAACCAAATTAGGCCTACACAAGGACAGTCCCAATGTTTGCATATATGGCTTCCACTGGACGGGATATTGATTTCAAAAACCACGGACATTGACTCATTTTAACTCTATCCATGCAGGACTCTGAAGCGCGTAGGACTGAATCGGCCACCTTAAGCATGCTTTACCACCCAAAGCAATGTTCAAATCACGTGAAATCCATGGTACAACATTTTTAGGTTCTAAACTTTCTTATCGTGATATGTTCATTTGCTCCAAATCATTCATCCCTTCATGTTGTAGAAAGCAATTCAATATGTGAAATCACCAATTTCGGCAGATATTTCAAATTTGAAATTCTGCCGAACTTAAGCGAGAAATCTCCTCAATGATAAAGATTGCACATGCACAGTGCCCGCTCGCCTGGACAAATAGCGGAAAGATGTCCTCAAACTTCATTTCTGAGGACATTTTTCTATTCTGTCTCCTCAGTTATTGCCTTTTGCGATGCTAAACGAGTTGAGTGTACTAGGAAGTTACCTCTGAGAACGACCTCTGAGAACCTCCTATTTAATGCAAATGCTTAAATATCATTTGATTAGTAGAAATTGTTTTGCAGGATCATGATTTATTGACATACCGGTTTCAAATACCGTGGTATCCATCATCAGTGGCGATAATTCAACATATGGACAGGATATGCAGTTTTGGACATGCAATCGATGATATGGACACGTGGCTCATTTTATTTCTATACAAACTGACAATCTTGTCTTTTAATTTATACTCCTGCCTTGCGACTGTCCGGGTCCCTCTGTAAAATCTATTCATCATCGATTTCATGTTTGAAAACTGAATATAATCCTTCCGTTTGTTGCATTATCGCCACTGATGATGGATACCACGGTATTTGAAACCAGTGTGCCAATAAATGGTAACCGTGCAAAATCTTTGCGGCTTCTAGCTTGATTCTTCGTACTTGACGGCGGTTAGCAT
The DNA here is from genome assembly GCA_907163375.1 of Prostheceraeus crozeri. Classification (NCBI taxonomy): domain Eukaryota; kingdom Metazoa; phylum Platyhelminthes; order Polycladida; family Euryleptidae; genus Prostheceraeus; species Prostheceraeus crozeri. The sequence continues at coordinate 105,437 of CAJQUW010016336.1, forward strand.
CTTTCATACGTCTTTGTATTTATTTCAATGCATTCATCGAGCAGGGGTGTTTTAACAAGTTGTTTTACAAGAGGGTCATTTGATTTAGTCTTTTTAAAACAAATCGTTTATATTACTCGAAAGATGCTCTGAGTTACTCGTACATTAAAACCAAATACAAATGGAAAGTTAATCATTGCTTTATTGTATGGATGGCATTTTTCTTCAAAACTAAAATTTGATATTTTGATGCATAAAAATGGATTTACAGCTAGTTCAAACAAACCTTAGGAAAATTCAGCAGAGACAAGGGGGGAAATGTGAGCTCATGTTCTTTGGAATGGAATGTCGCGGCTTCGTTGATCCATCACTGAGGAAATTTCATATAAAAGTCGGTGCTAAAAGCATGAATATCATCATCATCAAGAAGCTACATGTGACTGCAGAAGCGTAAGAAGACAGCAGCTTTGTGGTAGAACTGCACTCAACAAACTGTTGCAGACCCACAATCCTGAGAGAAGTTGAGCTGAACAGGTCATTGAAGGATGGAGCTCAACTGATGACTATGGTCCTTTTTAGTGCAGCGTTTGCTGTTACATAAAACAAACACTATTAAACATATGAGCCGTACAAAGCACTAAAAAATGAATTTTAAAAATGCGCTATGAGAACGTCGTCTGAGTGAGTAACTTAAGTACATCAATTGGCTTTTGATTTGATTTTTCACACTTTGTGAAAATATCAGACAATGATAGCAATCAAGCATAAAACAACGATCTTCTACAATGACACAAAGTTTAAATAGCGCAAAAGTCAGCTATAAATGGTCTGAATTTTGGACGATCCGTGTACCTTATCGGCAATTTATATCATTGTGCTTAAGGTTCTAGGTTTAGTTATGATTCCGTTCCGAGCGATCTCATTTTGGTTTCTTGGTTTTCTTGATTTTCACAATTTATAATTTTCAGTTAGCTTTTCGTCATGTCTTTGATTGTAAAACAGAACTGATTATAAGTTTTATCTATTTCCAATCACTTCAAAAGTTGGGTCGGCTAGTTGGTTCGTTTCCTACTTTGTACTAGGATAGGTTGCTCTATGTTATTAGTAGACCCCTGCGCCGAAATATTTTACATCGGCGGCACTTGCTTCCGCGGAAGTTATCGGCGGCGGCGTTTATCGGTGCACATCTGCTGAGTTCATGAGAATAGAAGTTGGATCTCTCCTTAGTATCTAAGTATAGGTCTATTCTTCGTTATCCTTCGCGTAATCGAAAAAAACGGATGGTCTAAATCTCATTACTGATTAAAATTAGTACAGAAGAATTCGGTAAATATTCACCACTTGAAAATGTTGTGATGCAAATAGCCTACACAGTAGCCACACGGACCTACGTATGCATGTTAGTCTGCGCATTAAACATCACTAAAATATAAACGCAAAATATAGCTTTAGGTTGTAAACACAAACACCACTAAAATATTAGTAGTAGAAGCCTTCGTTCATATTGTATAAAAGCGAGAATAAATAAATAAAAGATAACAATTATCTATATTCTTCATGTAAGGCCTGCGAATCATTATCGAGGTTAAAATTGAACAAATTCATGTCTGCTATATTATATTGAATATAGAGGTCGTGATTGTCAGAAATAAAAAATATTTTTTTAGCGTCCCTCTTCCACAAAAGATATTCCCATAATTGAAAACTTTTCTTCTTTCGACACCCTTGAAATGCAATAAAATAATAATGAAATACAAGACAAGCTTTCGGAATCACCCGTCGTCAGGCCAGAGACAGAGAGAATGACACCAGAAAATCTAAAAGTTTGTGAGACCTACAGAATTTCAGTCACCTACAGTCAAGTCACAAAACGAGGACGAAAGGACAGGTCGCTTCAGCATAGATATCCACTGTTTATTTAGTCGTATGCCATCATCACGATTGAATGCATTTTTCTTTGCCATGTGGATGCTCTCTATTATTCTTCTTCTATACCAATTCTTCTCCCGGTCAATAACACAAAAGCTATTGAAATCCGAATAATGGCCACTCCCGTGCGCATGCATTGAAATCACATTTGAAATTGTTGTCACGAAAATCCTTCTCGTGTTCTTTCTTCTTTACAATCGCCTTTCTCCCAGATTCTCCGATGTGCACCTTTTTATATCCCATACATCCTTGCATATACACATCTCCTCCTTCCTCCAGTTCATCAGGGTGGTCCAACTTCGGTCTGCTCAGTATGCTTCCCAGACTTTTCCTCGTTTGTATGCCCATCTTCTTCACCATCTTCTTAATCCGCTTCGAATCCATAAAATAAAATGAAAATTGTCTCCGCCGACGCAACGCCGAAGAAGTGACTGGCGGCGGCGCGCCGATTACAATTTGCGACGGCGGCGTTCGCCGGCGGCGCAGGGGTCTAGTTATCAGCATAAATTTATATTCATTCGCTCTTGACTTTAAGTTACTTAATTATCTACACGATTATCCATAGTGCTTGACTTTGGCATCTTCCGTTTCCTAGATCCTTCGAATTTCTACCGAGTCGTGCTTTAATTTAATTTGCATATGCATCATTACAATCGTATGGGTATGTGACGTTAATGTTGCAGATCGCCGATATAAATTCATTTAGTTCTCTAAGTATCAAATAGAATGCTGCTGTAGTCAGTGTCACTCAATAAATGCGACAGCGCATCCCTGATTTGTAACTAAAAAACACTGATGTTATATCCCTTAGATTTAATGTTACTGAAATCGTTTTAACTAAGAAACTGCATGTATGTATACCAAACTACACACAGTATTCATAGCAAGCAGTACTGCACCAGAGAATACAGGTCAATTTCAAATATCTATAGAAACCTTTAATTGTGATTCTCTGTTTCAGGCATAGAAATCAACAATACCATAGAAAGTCTGCTTCTATGATTTCAGGTAAGATTGCTGATCATTTATCTATCATACTAAACGAATACATGAATATCATTAATACATGTATGATGTATCTGTTTATGTACATGTATATCCGACCGGTCATCTAAATAGGCAATAGATAATCCGTCATCAATAATTGGGGTGTGTGATGTAAAAAGACACATACTAAAAAGAAGTACGATATTAATGCCCCGTAGACTGCAAATGTTTGATAAGCCATTGATATAAACTATACGCATGACTATGATGACTCATACTTCAATCCTCTTCCTCCATTTCATAAACTTGTCATGTTGATTCCTTCAAGGTGTCTTCGTCTTGAACTGTTTCAGTTAACAGCTGCTCTAGAAGCTTTTATTCTATTTTCACTCATTTTTTAACATAAACTTGTCAAGCTTCTTGGGAATAAACTTTTTTGAATATTAAAATTGCTGATGTCTCACGAAGCAATATTTGTCAAGGTTCCTTTTCGTTTGCTGCGTTTAATAGATTTCAAACTTTTCGGATGACCCACGTACAGTGTACGAATAGTACTTTTTATGCATAAAGTTGAAAATTAAAAATGCAGAAAGAATCAAGTTGATGGTGTTTTTATGTACATTTTTGAGCGGAATAGGAGGAGCAGCCTGCATGAGGAGTCACTTGTAGAAGCTCATGATCCACTATGCTGCTGTGGAACTTTATGCAACGATCTCCAGAGATCGGCTGTTGCACTCAGGATCGCGAAATATTCCGTGGAAGTGCTGCGCAGACTCGATGATGATGTAGGATGTGGTCATTGTCATCAGCAGACTGATAGATTGGCAGATATTGTGTCATCTTTGCTCTTGAGGAGGAACGTTGGAAGTTGATGGAAGCTGCCCGTTTTTATTCATCTACAGTGTTGAAGAATCATGAGGAAGAGACATCGCCCTGGAGGAAGATGGAATGTCTTTTCATCATCCCCCAGTAATTCCAAGTTCTCACTCTCATACGGCACCTGGTCATCACTGACTTTATCTTTTCCGTCTGCTGAGGTCCAGAACAGATTTCCACCTCTCACTGCTGCCTGGAACAGCACCTTGCCTCCAACTGTGGCCGTGAAATGGTGAATCACTGTCTCCTCCGGATGCAGTTGGAACACGTGCGCTATTGCTCGCCTCATTTCACCAATCAGCGGAGGGTTTGGCATTATCATGTCGTAGAAACCTGACTTCTTTCGGATTTTATCCGTGGAGTCAAACAGATAAACGGAAACTACAAGGAAGAGAAAATGAATTAATTTGATGCGAAGAAATTGTTTTCGACGGAATTCCGTTGAAGATTCCGCTCTGTTGATGATTTTCAGATTAATGAGAGTTGGCAGACCAATGGCCTATTCATTTCTTCCTGGCAACAAAGGTCTGTCGCAGTGCATTTCATATGAAATGAGAATGATTAAGTCAATGAAAGACACCAACACTTTTCATTCCCCGACAGCATCCGCCCGACACAGGAATCGAACCGAAGTCTGCGGTGGAGACGAGCTCGCACCTTCTTCACTAAGCCATGCTGACGGCACGAAGTTGTCATTCTCTGTAGATATTTATTTCTGCCTTATTCATGTTTTCTGTCTACAATTTCCTTAGCACTTACAGGAAAATATGTTAAAATCAATATTTTGTCATCATTTGTAGAGCATGGTAAAGCCGCAAATCCTAAGCGTCACGCGGAATGTTGTCTCACATTGTATACAATGATAGTTCCGGAAGAAAATTTCTCTGTCTTTTTCTTGCATCTGCTTCCGGGTACATGGACCAAACTTATTCAAGAAACGAATTGTTCTCATGAAATATGGACCTACAGGATTTTCCTTCAGACTTCAAACTCATTTACTGAGCGGCAGTTATTGAAGTTTGTTGTAATATATAAAACAATATATCATAATATATAATACTAATATAATAGATATATATTAATATAAATGTATATTAAAAAAATTGCATCCACAGTCAAAAAAATGGGAACAAGGGTGTATAGCTGCCATTTCATCCAATATCACGAATCATCAGCAGGCCAAGTTCACATATCTTAGGCTTTTTTGAAATCATCGTTTGTGTTTGCAAAAAGCAGCATATTATATTAATTATTGTAGACGCACTTACCTAGGCGATTTGCCAGCAGTGTGTTTAAAGTGATATTTAGAGAATGTCTGTCGAAATCTCACTAATTGCAAATCTCCTATCAATCTGCTACTGACAATTTTTAAAAAGTAGACATTTAGAACTATTATCTTGTCGGCGACGAAAGTTAGACTCATGGAAAAAATCACTGTTGAATTTCTTCAAGTTTGTTTAAATACAGTTTACGAGCGCTAACAGAAATTGATAGCAGGTAAGAAATAAATGGCCAATTTTCATTTTTTGGTGCAGTGGATCTTAAATTGTCAAGGGAATCTGATTAGGATTTATTTTTCTTCTATCTTTATAGTGTCGCAATACGAATGTAAACAAAGAAATTCTTTGATCTTTTCTACAGCTATGCCTCATTCATTAGAATTCAGCCAACGGTACTTTAGGCTACTTGAACTAGTCTTCTGATTAATTTCATGCGAATAGCACTTGTGAAACAGATTCAGTTTCCATTACATTACTAACTTACCGGAAATCAATGGTCGACAATGTTGAGTATTCGCCGCAGGTGGATCTGCATGAAAATGAAAACAAATTCATTAATTACGAAATCAATACGTTTATATGCAGTTATTTATAATAACACTGAAGGAAACTTATGCAGTGTCACAACAAGAATAATTACAAAGAAACATTAGAACAATTTGTCCATTGGAATAAATGCATTGGAATCATAATTTCGAAATAAACAAAATTTGTGAGTCTATTCCTGTGCAGCAGCATGAACTAGGGCGGAAATTAAGGGAGGTGTGGGGATGGTGCATCCCACACATACCCGGTATCGAGGAAAATAAGTCGGTCTAGTCTCCAAAGCTGAACATGGACACCTACATACTGCAGCACGGTTTTAAATATGATTCTATGATCATAGTAGTTGCTCGAAACGGAGTAATATCAGTCCATTTCATGTTTTCTCTTCAAAGGCTCTTTTCCTTACGTCAAATGTCACTTAAAAAGGTAAAAGTAAAAGTAAAAGATTTTTAGCATGAAAATAATAGCACTTCCATAAACTCTTGATTCAAGGACAGTGCGCAACTTTCAAGGTTCACTGCACTTTTTAAGCCAACTAGTTGTTGTTGGTATTCATGACTTTATTGAATTGAGATGAAACTGCAAGAATTTCACCAATTTTTAGTTCCCGTCCAATAAAATCACATTAATATATTAATGTCTATAGACAAGAACGTGCAAAATCTAGTGTTTGCCATCTATTGCAGGCGGTGTTATTTTAATGCCAAAATTAGCTTTCTTTTTGCCAATTTAAATGGGATTGACGCAACGAAAGCTGCGTCTTACGGATGCCTCATGTCAGGTGCACGGAAACCCACAGAATTAGACAGATCGTCTCTTCTTCTGTTTAACTAGAAAGGAAACATTGGCACAATCTGCTGACATAATACCATAGAAATCGAACAATGAGCAGCCAATTCAACGATAAACACGCCAAATTGTGCGAAATTTCAGTGGCTGTTGTCAACCGGATCACACAGCAAAGAGACACAGTAAGTTGATGTCAAGCTCTACAGAGAAGTTTGTGAACGTTTTTCGTCCGCCTGCTAACTTTTTTAATAATCATTGGAAGGGTCAACATTATCGAGAAAACGTTTGCGCAATGATCTGAATTCTTCGAATCTGAAGGAATCGCCGCGATCGGACCATTTTGAAGGAATCTACAACAATCCGCAATTGACGCACGACTATTTTTCCTATCTCTACAAGGTATTAAAAATTTCTTTTCGCCCACTTAATAAGTTCCTGCTTGTGCCATTGTTTTGATCCAGTTTTCACTTCTAGCAAAGTGATACAGTTAAGCAATCTAATTCTGTACGGAAACCATTTCCTGCGGCTGCATTTACAGTACACACTTGCTACGTCTTGACTTAGCCTAGCAATGTAGTCTTTTTATGACGCAGCCTATCTGATATGATAATTATTTTCTGTCAAGAGCCTGATCGTGCCATTGACATTGCATGTATGAGAGTGTATAATCTCATTAAAATCGGTTGTTGAATTGATCTATTTTTAATACTAATTCGGCCTATTTTATTGCCCCCCTTTTACAACATAAAGTATGTACGCCCCTGAGTATAAAGACATCGAACTGAGGTGGAAGTCTGACGGCATCCAAACGAGGTATTGTTAATTGGATATAACCATAAAAATCTGATTTTTCGCTTTGTTGAAGTATGGGACAACAATGTTCACCAGCTGCTCTGTCGGCACCACAGAATTAGATTGATTAACGCTTTCAGAGTGCAAAATATTTCAAATCGATGACACATGTTGAGACTTGGTAAGTGGACAAAAAGAAATTCCTACTACATTACGAAGATAGGAAAAGAGTCAGCAATTCACAAAATAATTCGATGTCATTATCGAAATGCAATCAGACATAAGAGTGCGTTTCATCTTAATTTTCATTTCGCTATCTCTTCTTGTCTGCAAAATATTTTGCGGCATGTCAACTGCAAGATGACCACGCTGGTGAAAGGAGATGCCACTATTGGAGGGAACACTCGCCGATTTAGTTCATTTTGGGTACCAGTGGATACCAGATTACACTGATCTTCAAAGCTCGAATTCACCCTAGTTATCTTAGTTCTATATGTATCGTACTGTAGACTAGCAGCAACTGTTAATCCAGCAATCTAAATGAATGAATGCGCCGAATAGATTGTAAAGCATTACGTTTCTTGACTTAGGATTTACTATTCAAGCTTCACATTGCCTTTTTACTTTTAGTGTCTGTCATATAGTAAGTACATAGACGCATTCGTGAATGGATGTACTGTACATCAATACATCCAATTTCAACTTCATATGCTAAATCAAGATCAAGATGCTAAATTTTTTAAGACATTGACAAAATTGTCGATCTTTGGAAGTAGTTCTTGAAATCAGACGAATTTCTATAAGTTATCAGAAATTAAAAGTCACATTTATGAGAGGTACTACTTTCCTAGCGTCAGGACTTACTTTGCCGACAGTCATATTGTACCCTTACAGTTTTCCTTGCCATTTCCTTCAGCTTCCTTAGTTCTTCCTTCAGATCTGCTAGTAAGGTTTCCACAGGTCTCTGAAGATTCCTATTGGTCATTCTCGTATCCTCCTGCTCCTCCTTCACATCTGCTAGCAGCGCTTCCACAGTTCTTTTCAGATTATTGTTAGTCACTACTTTTTCCTCCCGTTCGTCTTTCAGGTCAGCTTGAAGCGTTTCCACAGCTCTCTGCAGAGTTTTGTTGTTGTTGTTCTTTTCTATCTGTTCTTTCCTGAGATCATCTTGAAGCGCTTCCACAATTCTCTCCATATTTTTCTTGTTCTCTTCCTTTTCCTCGCGTTCTATCTCTAGATCTGCTTGCAATGCTTCCAGAATTCTCTCCATATTTTTCTTGTTCTCTTCCTTTTCCTCACGTTCTTCCTCTAGATCTGCTAGCAACGCCTCCACAGCTTTCTGCAGATTTTGGTTGTTTTCTCCATTTCCTTCCCGTTCTTTCTTCAGATCTGCTTGAAGAGCTTCCACTCTTTTCTGCAGATTCTTGATTGTCTCCTTCTGTCGTTTGTCCGCGTTCATATCTGTAGACACAAGAGGCAGTTAACAACAGCTTTTACAGATTGACAAATTCCTCACTTTAAAAGCAATTAATCTAGTAAAAAATTGCATTGTTTCGTAGGAAGAACGACTGGCGAATAATTTTGAGCTTGACTAAAGAAAGCATACCCTAGTGTGTTAGCTTCCTAAAACGCCTTGCTCTAGGATTCTTTTATCAGTAACGAATAATGTCTTGCTTTAGTGTGCAATTTAGCCCTTCCGTATTGAGAATTATCAGCAGTTGAGTGGTGACGTTGACAATGGAGTACAGCAGAAAACTGAGCCCAAGTTCACTCGCATCGGTAGGACACACAACTGTCACTGACAGATATAGATTTCCCTTCCATTGTCCACGAATCCCGAGTTAACTCGTGTTTGGCATGAAGTGACTTAAACCCTTCAGAGACACAATGTGAAATCCGTAAATTGGTTCCGTGATATTGTCTTGCCGTCTCGATGCGAATTAACTCGGACTCATTGAAATTCGATAGGTATACGAAATAAGCACCGCAGCCAAAAGGTTTTAAGAGGTGCTGGTTTACAGCGTAGTCCTGTTACAATTCTTAAAAGAGGCTTTTCAGGTGCATTTTGAGTAGTAGCGTGGAACCAAAATAAATCGAAAACAGAGGTTTTCAAGTCAAATTCTGAATATATCCCAATGCAATTTACAATGCAGGACGGCTGCCAAAATCAAGAGACAAGTAAATCATGTCATTTTCATTGATTTTTCTCGGTTAGTTCACAATGTTTTAACCCTCAGAAACTTCAGCTTTTTCACACCCTCTGAGACCAGGGTTTGCCTGCACTGTGAATCGCAGGATACGAAAATTACATACAATTTGAAACTAACATCTGATACGAGATTCTCTTATGCTTACAGAGATCTGGTATGTTTTTCATACGACATCTCACTTATCTCACTCTTCTCATGTGATAGGCAAATGGCGATACGAACAATTCTATCTGTGATTGGCTGTTTTACACTGAAATACAAGTTGTTGGTATGTTCTAAGTACGAGTCCTGATGCAAATTTATCATCTGCTCTATTTTATGAGCCCAGTTAATAGATAACAATTCATGCAACCAATAATTATCGAGCAACCATGTTGACTTATACAGTATATCTCAAACATAACTATTTTTGCGTTCATGAATTATAATGTGTTTTTATTTCGGATTGATAACATGCTTAATTTCAAAATTACATAATGTATAATTGTTGATGGTTAAATACTTATTGATTATTCATAAAATGCCTTAGACTTACGTGTATTATAATCGAATTCAGTATTGAAAGTTTGACTTTTGAATGTCATTACTTCACTGCTTACAGAACAGTAGTAACATTAGTGTGATCTGTATTGAAAAAGGCCTTAAATAACACGCTTTGGATGTGATTGATGCTTTCTTTTAACATTGTGCTGGCATGTATGTAAAGCAAACCACATTTGAAATAATATACGAAAAGCATACAAATATATAACAAGAGAATACAGACATATACCAAAAAATATTTTGATATGCATCTTTCGTATGTGATTGGTATTGAGCGATTTGCAGTTTGCTTAAATCGATATCAAAACATTAGGAAAGTTGATTTTCAGTAATGATGTTTGCGTGTAGCAGGTTGTTGTAACTAATCCTTTCAGTGTCTGTCAGCCTTCTCAGTAAGCACATGAGAAAATATGGTAACCACATTTAGCACAGCATCGGTTGTACTAAGAGGCGGCATTACGATATTTTCTGTCAACATAAAGCTTCAAACAGTTGATTTAAATAAAATTGATTTAATCCACGCAGCAAAACCTTTCCATTTGTCCATTCTTTCAAATTTATCCAAAGCCATCATATCATCAGAAATAGACATAAAATACGCCAAAATGGCTCTATTTTTTAATAAAGCTTTTTAAAAAAGCTCTATCTTCACATCAATTAATGCTGTCAAAAGTTTGTCAGCAGTCTGTCGTTAGTGTTGAACTATGAGTTCATTTCGAACACTGATTTATGTCGAGTTGTTCATATAGGCCAACCAGTGACGCGAGATCATGTGCAAAAGCAAAATATTCACATTGTGCGATCTTCCAACACATTGCACATCTACGAGGATGATGTAAATAATGAATAAATGACTTTCATTCTTTATGCACCATCGTGGACATGTCCGAAGTTATTTTTCATCTAATTACAAAAATTTTGTGATGGAATTTCTACACCCTCTGAGACCTGAGGGGGCACCAGTGGACCCCCTTGCCCTGTCTGCCATACCATTACTGATTCAATGAAACAAAATATCACCTGCAAATTCACTGTCAAGAATGATGATTGACCATGGGCATGAGCGTTTAAATTCCTCAGCGCAAAAAATGAAATAGAAAAATGTGTCTCCGGGGTCCACTGGATCCGTCTCAGGTCTCTGAGGGTTAAGGACACTTATTGTATACGATCGCATGCGCATGTTGAATATGATACACGATTTTGTCCAAACTCAAAAATTTTTCAATCCATGATTTAGACAAGAAAATAAATTTGTTATATTCTACAATTTCTATTTGTCTATCCCCTATAAAGCTGTGCCTATGTTTTCAAGTGACAACAGTGAATGACCCCATTTTTGAAGAGCCTCATTAACAAAAAATGGTCAGCTTCTAGCAACAAAGACTTCCGATCACATAATTTTTCATATTTATAATGAAGGGGACATCCATAGAAATCAACAATACCATAGAAAGTCCTAGAATGGAAATTGCATGAATATTATGTCACACTCCGGGGGAACTTAGTTAGTGCAAAAAACAGATTTTGCCAACTGGCTTTCGTTTTTTCTGGATGACATTCTAAATTATCAAGCCAATTTGTGATGTGGATTGTTTCCCCATGTCCAAAGATCATGTACGCAAAAGCGATAAAGAATTTGCAAAATACTGCGGCGACAGGATGACAAAGAAGGAAATCCTCTAAAATGCTCTGTATGGTCATCATTTTGAAATATCGCTCCTATAATCTATCAAGAGTATAATCAGACACATATGCAACTTGGAATGTCAATTTGCAGAGCATGCATTGCTCCAGCTGGAAATCGGAGGCCAAGAAATCTTACAATATTGATTTTACGGTACTTTGAAGGATTCCCCTGTTCAATATGAACAATTTTCAAAACCTCTGCGTACTTTCGAATATGAGCCTCGACAATACCATCACACTATATCACATAAGTCATTTAGTGATTAGTTGAAAAGTTCCAGCGACATTCTATCTATCTGATAAATGACGGTATATAGCTAAAGACACTTTCGATGTATTTATTCCAGAAATGCGCTAGGTTTCTTAACCGCTAAGGAGAAATAATCCAATAATTAGAATTTTCATCTTTGAATTCTTGAGTTCTTACAACCAGTACACCGACTACTTTCGATTATGACTCTGTGAACCAAATTTCAATTCGTATTCCAGTGTTGAAAATTGGAAAATAATTGTCAATGACTGGTACAAATAGACACAATATATTAATCCTTGGAATAGTAGGCTATTTCACATAAAACAATGCCACCATCTCACTTAAAATTCTTTTCATGAAAATCATGCAATTTGTTGTCAACAACCTCCACAAACAACTTGGCGAACCGTTTGACTATGATATAATGTTTTAGATCGAATCTGATCTACAAACCATAGATTTTTCCATGTGCCATCATTGCACATAGGCAAGATATCAAACTTCCATTCTAGTGTACTATTATCCACTTCTATGGGGACATCAAACCATTGTCATCAAAAACGTCTGGTAAATTTCAAGTCCTTCTTCAGAAAGTGTCAATTGACAAGTCATCCACTACATTCAATCGTGCCTCACCCAAGAAATGGAAAACTGACAGCCCCTTACAGTAGGAATAGCTCACGGCAGAACTGCTTTTTGAATATGTCAATTTTTGTTATGGATAACTTCACTCATTTTACATGTGCCATTCGCTACTGACTTCTTCTCGATATGTTGCTTTTGAAAAAACCAAGCTTGTAAAAGGATTAGTCAGACAATGTAATGCTCTAAGTCTTAAAATAACTGACTTTTATGAGCTTGCATCACCTTGTTGACGAATATGTATAGAAGTCTGCGTGGATTTCTTTATGAATAACTTCGAATTCGGCCTGAATAATTTGGATAGTCAATAGATGCACCGAGAACATTGGAAGTTACAGGGATCATTCACTTGAAATAAAAATTCAGAGAGAACTGATAGCCAATGAGTTCATGAAAATCTGTGCTTTCCAGTTACCAAGATTAAGATATAGAAATTTTTGATGGAGATTGCTTTTACAGTCCCGCATGAGATACGAAAGACTTTTTCTATAAACCAAACCTATGGTTTTGTTTTCAACTTAGTCCATATTGTCCAGCTTGTACCTTCTTTTGACAAAACATGATCAATGAAAAGTCAAATGTCATATCAATATCCACTATCTAATCATTGTCGAGCATCAACATGTCATTTGAAGTACGTTATAGTTAGTAGAGTTAACTTATCCCATGCAAATAGTAGCATCAGTATAATTTGAATGCTTATTTCTTGATGAGTGTCAATGTGTCATTGTAGCATCTTTCAATCGCCAAATTAATTGCTTGATTGCTATTTCCTGTTTATAAAGCCATTTTTCTTTTTGGGCAAATGTATAGTTGTTTAAGTAAATTGCACATAAAAATATGGCAAAGTAGATCTACATGTTAATTTTCCACTCAAAATTTGCTGCATTACATATCATTGAGATTTTAAAATTCGTCATTCTCAAATATCACACGTCAACTTACCAACTGCTGGATCTGAGAGAATGCAATCATATTGCAGAGTTGCATGCAAAATAGAGCAGAGTTGTCTCATCTCTTTACCATCTTCATCAATGCCTACCATGATTTTCATGCGCCTTGTCATTGCCTGCATAAAACTGTTTAATTCTATTCTGCAAAGACAACGATCATTATGAATGGAGGGGAATAAAAAGAACATAGAAACACTGAGAAAGGTAGAAAATCAGCTGCCCTTTGTTTTACGGTCGAATTTCTATTAAAGTCAGAGTGTAACCAAGACTTCGGCGTCCCGACACTTCAAAGTTTATGTCTATTATCCGTCATGTTTATCTTTGATGTGCTGACATAGAGCGCTACTGCTGCTTTCATTTTCTATAGCAATTATGTGACATAAGAAGATAGGAAACAAATGAAAATTACTTTCTGCCTTTCTCTCGCTGCAGGACTTCACAAAAGGCTTGTGTAAACCAGCTGCCATTGTTAAAGTCATAAAATGCCACAAAGGATTGCACAGTGGAACTTCCAACGAAAATGTCTATGATTTCGGGAACCTGGCGCATGCTCCGGAAAAACACAGATCCTTGGGATTCAAGAGAAGGCGCGCCCTGCAATTCCTCAAAGGCTGAAAGAAAAATTCCCGTCTTAGTGAAGATGCTGAAATGAAGATGATTTTTAAAAAACTTTACAAATATATTTCTTTAGAAGGATTGACATTCCGCTGTCATTTAAGAATGTAAAATGAAAATTTAAATGCAATCGGACACATTCTTCTACTTTGCATTTCTTAAAACACAGTATTTTTATAGTTCCAGTTTCTTTCAATTAACCTTTGGGCGGCGAGTGACCATTGACCCATATATATATTCTAATATTGCTTATATTCATAATAAGCCATGATGAATGTAGAGCTATCATGTTGCTACATAAAATATATACAATTTTGATTTGAACATGTAGCACATTAATATTGCAGCAATCTTTCCACTTCATTAAATTATTTAATGATCTATTGTGTCCACTGTTGAGGAACTATGCCTTGACTGTTCATGAAATTGAAATTTTTTTCTCGAAATATATTGACCAACCTTTTGTACGAATTTGCAATAAATAACTTGACTTTCTTTCAAGACAATTTCCAATTTTGTGTCCACTGTGCTCTATGTTGAACTTTTCAATGATATTTCCCTGTTTTAAAGACAATATGTATTGTACGTAATTTAGCCATGGTGCAATATGGAGAAAAGAAAAATGTTTCTCATGATGATGACATCTGTATCTATGCATGTGAAAGACATTTTGAAACCTCAATCAGCGTATGTCTGCACGTGTATTCATAGCATTACTGCCCAGAGGTTTTCTCTGTTACGATTCATCATGACCAATAGGACAAAAACCGAAAGGTATGAGCCACAAGGCTCCAGCCATATGTTTCACTCTTCGCATCAGAATCTGTCATAAGTCAGAGGCCATGACCATCACACAAAAGCCAATTCATATGAACCACAAGAAATAATGCCATAAGCTACAATAGTTCAATGTTCAACAACATGCACACCATAATTTGGTATTTCCATCGATTTACCTTCAACCGACTTCAAAAGTCATCTACTTTGATGTTCATTAAGCTAAAAGTTGGCCAATAAATGAGCTGAGAAAGAAAAATATAAATTTTACCTTGAATTTCGGAATTGCTGCCACGACACGTGTCGATGAAGAACAGTTTTGGAATTCCCTTTAATGAATCAAAATTTCGCGGGTAATAATTTTCCAATAATTCCATAGTTCTGAGTTTCTTGTTATCCGACATGAGGACATAACCATCTTGTCCATGAGACAAAAAGAAAGTTAAAAAGAGGCTGTACATTGAGTGATCTTTCTTTTGCAAATGCTTCATCTCATTTTGGAACCTTGCTTTGGTGCAGTTTTCAATTACTTTGCCTTCGTAATGCAGATCCCTAAAACGTTCTTCCAGGGCTCTTACGTCCTTTTCCGAACCAAGGATTGTACTTTGACGATCATAGAAATAATAATTGTTGATTATGAGATAGTATCCAGGTCGCGAGCGGCGAGAATACTCAACTGCAAGCATGCATAGCAAGAACATTTCACAGAAATTGAGTAAATAATGCAATAGTAATCAAAAATGACTTACGGCGATCAACCGCACTCTTTGCTGCCATCACTAATTGCAATGCCTGCAAATTTGAAGGATTTGATATTATTTAGTGTGACAATGTGATGCATAATGGCCAAATATGCTGCATATGGTCGAAGAATTACAACTCCTGGGATGCGGAGTCGGAGTCCCGGAGTCCTATCATTTTTGCTGTAGTCGATCCAATGATAGGACTCCGGACTCCAGCCTATAACTAAATCCGAAATATAATACAAGCAAATTATTTATTCTCGTGCATAGCTGCCACTGTCTTGATGTCAACTTTCTCTGTCAAACAAAAGTAGAGAGACAGCAGTGCATGCAAAGCTTGCAATAGTTGAGGGAATGAGCCGTGATTGTGAAAAAAAAATTGTCTTTTTACTCGGTGATTTAGTAGAGAAGACAAGCCTTCATAGCCTCGATCACACCTACGCGCCAAAGGTCACATCAAAGACAAAAATGAAACACTAGTTTGTTTGATAACATTATCCTCTTACCCTCACGCTAATCGTGTGTGATGGCTCCTCTAAAGCGCACATTAATATCGAAAGTGCACTCATATTTTTTGGAGAAGGATGGGAGATATTCCTGCCTGGTAGAGACTGGAGAAAACCCGTTTGAAGTACACATCAAGAAGATGGGAGGAGCGAGTCGCATGTATCCAACTGAAAGCGACATTTGATCAACCGTCATCGAAAATGATTGATAATTGATGCAGCAATGATCCCTAAATATATGTTCAGGCAAGCCTATAATGATCTGTGATGTAGGTTACCAGTTAGTTTTTCAAAAAACTCGGCTAAAATACATGCCACCTGGAGTCGGAGTCGGAGTCCTATCAAAATGATAGGAGTCCGCATCCCTGCCTTCAACGAGACTGTTGCATCATCATCTGACGCTGATTAGTCAATAGAGACTTTGGCCCATTGGTCAGCAATTGACCGAGTGTAATGTGAAGCGAGGAATTGTATAGACTTCCCATGCATGTTAGTTTCACTTTCGTAATACACGCCTTACTTGGAAGACGTAGCTTTTATTGACGGCGTTACAGAGACCAAGTGCAGCCTCAGTGCGTTGCTTTTTCAATTGCATTGCAATAATGCACAATATACAGTGTAGAGTCAATTTTTCAAGTTTTACTCTTAATGTACATGTGCTGTTATCATGCTTCTGATGAATCATATACACGCATGTGAGAACTATGGCAAATGTGTCTAAATTTGGTCAGAATGCTTTGCCACTACTAGCATGCTTGCTAATTCTGAATGTGATTAGCTTATTTGACAAAGGTGCATCAAGATTACAGAAAATGACCTGAAGACATTTCATTTTTTATCAAACTTTTATCAATCACATGTCCTTTATCAACGGTTTATGTTTCTTGTTTAATCTTTTAGGTGTGTAGATGTACTTAGGATGAGTGAATAAAACGTAGTGTGATATGATGAAGGATGAAGCTATACATGTATATTATATTGACTTATACTGATAAAAATATAATAAATATAAATATAACTTGCAAACTTCAAAGAATTTTGAACCCGAACTCTGAGAACAATATTTGAATTATTTCATAAATTGTAGATGTTTGGAGGTCGGATGACGATTCTTATCTGCATTTGGTTTATTGACTCTTTACAATAGGCAAGTAAGCCAGAAACGTTTGTAGTTCCGGTAATGATTTAAGTCAGATTTTGTTCTCATCGCTTGAATTGCTGTTGAGTGTTGTTGTATAAAATGTCACAATCGATCGTATTAACCTTTAGATAGTGATGTTCTATTTGTCTACATAATTTCTTTTTGTCAGTTGTTAAAAAACGCAAGATGCAGTTTGATAGCCATTTTGTGATAAAACCGGTAGTTCGGACTGCAACCATGTCCATCCTCAGGGTTACAAAAATCTACATGTACTAAAATTTATAAATGTCTTTAGATAGTAAATATTGAAATTGAAGCAATGGAAAGTGAAACACAAAATCACCAAAAGGATATCTGAATGAGAAAATAGGAAATAAAGGTGGTTTGCTTACTTTCAAAGAAAAACATATGTGTACAATGTGCGCACAAAGTGGTTACATCGGTGAGTCAAACTTAGATCTTGTTTATTCAGGATCGGTCGATGTTTTTTATCAATAGGGCTCGGCAACTTCCAAGTCTTTCTTGAAGTAATATTTAGCAATCACTTTTGTTTTTTCTTCTATTAGTTTATAGCCTGGTTTAATGTTTTTGCGTGTCAACAAGTGAGATTTGATTGATTCATTTGACTGTACTGCTGACATCTGTGTGTCAGTGTGATTGTTGCATATCCAATGTATGACGGACAATGAAGTTGGTATACTTTATGGCCGGTAATTAACTCCTTTGAACGGATTGATGTTTTGTAGCTTGTGCTGCAACGTTGTCATTTTGTAATAGATTCTGAGCATGATTTTGTTTATATCACTCGTAGGACTCACATTTGTTGCCTCGACAAATGAACTTGATTTCCAAGATTTGACTTCGATAATAAAATATTATTTCACCTTCGCCATTGGTAGCATTGTTCTCATTGCTTTCGTTTAAGGAATGTTCAAACCATGTTTTCAACTAAACTTTGTGGGTACCAATTGTTTACAAGTATTTACTTAATTCTGACCATTTCTTGGTGGAATGCAGGCCAACTTGAGCAATGACTGTAGGCTCTGTGGAGAGATGATGAAACTACAGAGCGTTTGTATGTTTCTGGTCCAAACCTTTCATAATTGAGGCACTCACCTTAACGTGTCGCTTTTCTGTAAGACGAAGTTGTCAATTTAGAACCATTTCCACCGACAAAGACATCAAAAGAAAATCCACTCCATCATGTGCTTCGTTTTCATGGGTGAAAATAAAATATGAAATTGAAAAAATAAAATATGTAGGTGAAAATATAACTGACGTTCAGAATACTTATCCAGATATTTAGAAGTATCTGACTAACAAATCGCTCCTTCATTACCAGTTAGAATGCGTCAATTGAAAGATAATCGATAGTCAACTTCACTAAATTCTCTAATTTCATAGATGTTGTCGTTGTGGCAGCCACGAACCGTCATTTTGCGTCACCATTTCATACAGTTCATTGAATTACTTGATGGCATCTTTCATCTTTGACAGTGCACAAAACCTTAATAAGTGTGGAGTCTTTGTGGCATCAGCCCAGACATTTTTAGACGGCGCTCTGATGAGAAAAATGGACGTCATACTATTTGTGCGTGAATTCCATATTCAAACAGTGAATCGCGAAAAGAAATCAACTGATTCATATATGAATTCCTAATTTCACCCTCACTCACATGGGATCATATGCTATCACCATAAATACAGCCGTAAAACAAAATTAATTTCTACTCAATAAATATGACAAATCGTTTTTTTTTAATAATTTACCACAACTTCCATATCTATGGAAATGTCATATCATCACTCAATAGAAGGAAATAACATTAGAAGTGAGGATCAACAATTTATTCGTCTCGATAGCTGTCGGAATATTTGATGAAAACGAAGAAGGATGTAACATTTTAGGATGCCAATCCATTTAGAATGCGCAATTTTTCTGTTGACCTCTATGTATAGGCTAATGTTCTTAAGATTCCGATATGATAAACGCTCTTCAATAGTGTAGCCAACCAAAGTAGCTAAGAAATATGTCCTGATTATCATTATTGTTACCATTGACAACATCCACATTCGTCATCGATCTGTAATTTATATCGACTTGATTGTAATCGACTCTACTTAGTCGAATTAATGGTGCCAGTCTAACCGTGTACTTCACAAAGGCTCAAGTCCAAGTATTGGGAAATACAGTCTCAGTAATTTGATGTTTCAATTAATTTTTTTCCGGTTGTGTTCGGGCTTTCTAGCATCGGTAAAATTTTCAGTTCTGGTCTCAGTTGCACATCTCTAGAATACGTCGCAAGCTTGAAACTAGACCAATGAACGGTCAAACAACTCAAAATAAAGAGAAAAATGCAGCAATTTGATATCAACCATTTCATTCTAACGTTATTTTCAAAATTAAAGTTTTTTTGAAACAAAATCAAATTCAATTCGCGGACGTTCTAGGCATCGTACGAGGTTGGGAATGGTGCAGTTAGAATCGCATTGATCTACTCTTTCTTTTGATTATGACTTCTGCCGTTATGCGGGTCGAAAAGTTCCCAAATGGCCACTTTTGAGCGAAATGGACAACATCACGTGCGCACTCTATTGTTCTCCGTGCAATTGCAAAAGGACTTCTGAACATCATTTTGGAAACGATGCTATGTGTGACGGAAACTCAGGGAAAACACTGCTGTATCACGCTACTACGAAATTTTTCCAAATTAATTCATATTCAAGAATCTACAGTAAGGTATTAAGATATCAACATAATTTCCACATCAAAGAATTTCTTGCCTCACCTTTGAATATGGAATTCTTAAAATAGAGATAACCGACAATATATTCCGAGATTGCTGTGTCGATAAATGCAGACTGCAGACTATCAATCACTTTTAAAGACACAAGAACAATTGCCTCAATTTCTTTTCATTGGTTGAGCAGGCGGTGCAAATTCACTACCAATTCAACCATGAAGTATTCAACTTTGATGGGGAACGAAGAATAATTGCGCATTGTTGTATGCAGGAAGCTGTTTGTTGCTCCGGAACCTTTTTGCTAAAAAGCAGTTGCAACTGATATAGTACGGCGTTCTGATTTCTGATGGGTCATAAAGTCCAAAATAAATGCTTCATGTCAAACATAGCGCTCATCAGCTGATAATCCGTACAAGACCTTGACACCACTTGTAATCATCTATTTATAAAGAAAGAAGAGACAAATATTCATGCTATTAATCGTGCCATCGGTAGCCAAACATAAAGCGTTCCTTTTTATGCATACTTATCTTTATTTATATCCTTATGCATCCCATTATTTATGCATTATGTGTTCCTTAGAAACAAGTAGATGCAAATAGAAACAAGGATTGTTTGTCTATCACAATTCACAATTTCTTCTGAATTCACTAAATTCACGTTTTCATTTAATGAAACAACGTTGCACCTAAAATAAATTCTGTGAATAATATTTTATGATCAGGACAGTCTGCTTGTTTATATCCAACAGCATAACATCGGTTTTCGTGACGTTTTCATCATCTTTATCATCAAATTGCGCAAGCTAGCGGTTACGAGGACATACAATTCTGTCTACTCTGTAAGATTTCTGCCTTAAAAGTGAAATCATAATCATAAAAATGACTAATCTTATTTTGAGTGATTGAATGAATGATGGATCACTACGTTGTTAAGTTTGCAAACTCTATACATTAAAATCATAGACACTCGTCATCATCTTCATTGCCAGTCTTATCATCCGATGCCGATTGCATATTCTCAAGCCCGAAAACTTTCGTCGAATTAGCTCCATTGAATCACAAGCGAGACGCAATCGCAAGCAATATTTTGTGTCAAAAGCTGCCCAGCTGTCAAGGCTGTCAGAGACCGGCCTTGATTTTAAACAGGCTGCTCTGTTGATCTCATGTACAGTTTTAGTTTTGAAAAATTGCATAAATGGACGTTGCATGCGGTTTAGTTTTGCTTTTGACATTTGTTATGCTGTCTGATGACTTGAGTTGTTTAAATGACTGAGTAAATGTACACGCATTTTTAGAGTTCTCTGTAGACTGCTGGCTTAAATTTTTGGATGACTCCGAGATGCCAGAGTTAAGAATTAACCAAGAATTGAACATGGGATTTGTATCAATTATGCACTTAGGAGGGACCCAAAATGTCGCATCTTAAACATGCTTGGGCTTAAAAGTGCATCAATGAGAAAATATCGGCATATGTGTCCTTCGATGATATTTAAACTGTCCTTGGTATACGAAGCTGTCATAGTTTTGACACTACAGTATTATCAATTGAAATATAAATGATGCTTGTTGCGAATACGACTAGATCCTGTATTTTGATGATTCAAAACGCCATGACGTTCTAGGTATCAAGTTGAAAGTCTAGATGCCTAGCATGAAGTCTCCTTTCGACCTCATTATTCCACTGAAACGGCGATTTGCTTTGATAATATGAAATATCGATGAAAATGATGGCTCATCTGCTGCCATTCGTAGAGCTCTAAGTTCTACTTCAATTCATTACTGCTGGATATTATTTTGCAAGGACTTCTTTGTCGTCTTGAATTTCCCAATCTGTTATTCTATGGCTCACATCTTCTTAGGCGCTTGTTCCGCGTTGCTGCAGGGTTCGCTCTCTCTCTCTCTCTCTCTCTCTCTCTCTATCTATCTATCTATCTATCTCTCTCTTCCTCTCTACTTCTGTCGGTTGTGGGTTTGGTCCGGATGAAGACCTGTCGCTATCAGGTCTTGGTGAATGGCGTCGATCCATCTCTGCTTCCATGTCTGCTCTCTGCTTCTTCCATTCTCTAACTCTTTGTCAGTGACTGCAATTTAGAAATCAAACACAAAGCTTTTGGTTCGATAGGAACTATTGATCGCATCCGTCGCTTTTTTGTCAGAAAATGATGCACGTTCCTTATTTGCTGCATCAGTTCTTCCCATCATTGACTATTGCAATATATTTTTGGCTGGAACAAGAAAGCAAAAATTAAAATTCCTGGAATTTGCTCTGAACTCTGGTGTTAAGCTTGTTAATTCAGATGTCCGAAAATATGACTATGTGACACCTTTATCGGTTGAACTTCGTTGGTTGTCCAACCATCACCGAGTGACGTATAAGATATGTGCACTTGCTCACAAATGTCTTTTTGGTAATGCTCCTGAGTGTCTAAAGAATTTCATTTCGAAGCCCTCATCATCGTTGTCGTCCCGATCACTCCGATCATATAAATCCTACTTGCTACAAAACCCCAAATGCCGCATGAAAAGCTGTGTAACCGTTACTCACAATGGTGCAAATAGATGGAATAAATTGCCTCCTTCAACTCTGAGATCCATAAATGAAATTTCAAAGTTGAACTGCAAAAGTATCTTCTCAGTCTGTATACAAATCAATCTTTATGTTGAATGAATGAATAAAATTAAACTTAACTCTCCGAACAAGTGCTTTCATGTCATTGATTAGAAGTTTATTCAGATGATTTGTTATTGAAACACTTAATCAGTTATTTATCACTAAAATGCGGGATACGTAAGTCTAACTTGGTAGAAACTGAACGAAGCTGGTACGAAGAGCGAGTAGTGTGTGGTGCTCAATGATGACATCAATCTATACCAGCACCTCGTAAATAACACACTAAAGCAAGGCACGATTCGTAATTAGTAAAAAAATCCTGAAGCAAAGTGTTTTAGGAGGTTAGGGCACTAGGGTTATTGTTCTCTTTAGTATGTGAACATTCTATTTCACGCAACCTCCCAAAATTTTCGTGTGTAGCACTTCAGGATGCAGATTTCTTCGATTTTAGGAGGTGCTGGTTTACAGTGAAGAGTTAGAAACTGTTTCCACTGTGACACAAGATTCAGTCAAATTTATTTCTACAGCCCTCAACACGGCCCAATATCTGCCCTCAACACGGCACGAACATGAAAAGACTGACACGAAAGCAGCACGAACTTTATCTTCCCAGTGATTCATTTGAAATCAAATATTCAAAACAAAGCTATAGTTGATTGGAGGAGACTACACCATCTCAAGGGAGTTACAAAGTAATTTGAATTTGATTTAAAGTTCAGTGACTACTGTCTGTAGACCTGTGGCCGATCAAAAAGATTGTTTATCAGGCTGTTCTGGAACCAGAGTAGGCCTTATTGCTTAAGACAAGCTCCGCCACTGATAGCTGAAGTGAGCAACAATGGCATGCACCAGATGTGAACTGCTTTGTTCAAAATCAGGTACTGGGCAGCGCGCTCGACCGAATGCCAGACTGAAGGCCGGCCAGAAGGCGGCTCAGGCTCGTGTTTCGGCCATGCAGTGGTCATTCGCCGATCTATCAGCGCCTGTACATTGAAAGATCGTACTTGAATACATCGCGGATTACTCTGTATTCTAAATAGTTTGTATTCAGCTAGAGGAGGTTCAGTTATGAATATTTATTTCGATTTAAAACTTAAAAGTAATACATTTGTTTGCAGATTTTGCAGATAGGTATATAGCCCCTATAGTAGGAGTGCAGGCGTTAGCAGTCTCCTACAAGCCGCGAGCATCGATATTTCACTACCGTATCACGTTTGAAACTTAGTAGAGACCCTAAGTGCTGATGTACGGTAAAATAAGTAAAGGCAACCAGAAAACGGCAATTGTGAACACGCTCAGGATATCAGTCTGGAAATGTAATGAAAGGTAAGTCAGTGTAATACGGATATCTCTGACTCTTGACGTCTTTTTCCTAATATATTTTCATCTCGAGTTAGCAAAAGTCAGCACAATATTCGCATCAAAGGAATAAATCATTTCTCTTACCTTTGGAAACAGACTTCTAAAAATATAGATACCAAGAAATAGCTTCCGACATTGTTGTGCTTGCAAATGCAGATATCAGATTCATCCGTTTAAATAGACAATCATTTCTTTTAATTGGATAAACAAGCATTGCTGATGCACTGCCCATTCAACGATGAAGCCGTTAACATTGATGACGAACGAAAAATTATTGTTCTCGCTAACAGGACATTTTTTGTTACAAAAGACAGTTGGAGCAAAATGCCGGCGCCTCGATTCCTGATGCGTCCAAAATGCGTGCTTCAAGTGAAAAGATGTCTTTCATAATCCGTACAGAACCTTGAAATCGCACAGAACCTTGTCTTCTATTTATAGAGAAAGATTCAGGATAGTCAGACCGACCGTTAAAATATACAAAAGTTTTGAAGGTGTGGCTCAACAACATGACTTCTGAAACTTCTGAAAAATGATCCATTAGTGATCAATGATGTGTTTTGCGAAGTAGAAGTAAGTAAGTAAGGCGGCGTTTTATTTCGAAATATTGGAAATCATTAAGTACAGCAAAGTTACATACATTTTCCAGAGACAGCATGTAAGCAAACAAACAAGGCGTACTGGACACACACAAAAAGAACACCGGTAAAGAAAAGACATTACTTGTACTCATTCATGATAATAGACATCCAGGGGACGAAAGAATGCACATGGGGTGTTCACATGGGGAAGTCGCAAGTGATTACTTCGTTCGAGTCGGGGCGGTATCAGGTCATGCAAAGGGTGGCTTTTGTGTCGTTCGCATTTAACAAAGAAGGATCGAGATCTGTCAGTTACCATTGTAGATATCATAGGGAATCGACCACAACTGCAACCTTTTCCACAAATTAAGTTATGGGCGCGTTGATGAAACCTTTGTAGTTTCACTTCTATTGATTTTGGAAGCCAGGAAAATAGTGTGGCGGCATAAAGTAGCAAATTACACATCAAAGCTTGATACACCGCACAAAGTTCGTTAGACGACATAAGGGGCTTCAGAATTCTAAGGACATACAGTCTCTGGGAAGTCGTCTTTAAAACATGGTCAAAATGAAGCGACCAAGAAAGCCGATTATCCCAATGCACACCCAAAATCTTTACAGAATTTGCCACACTGATATCACTGTAGGCTACGTCATCAGGCTCCCCTCGGTAGTACACAATTTGGTAAGACTTGCTTAGATTCAGCTTCATTTTGTGGTTAGTTAGCCATTCTTCAATTTTCTTAAGATTCCTTGGAGTTAGTTCACGAGATACTGGCTCAATCAATGTTATGTCGTCGGCATAAAGGACAATTGAAGATTCGGCTGAAATGCACAAACTACCTATAAAGACAGCAAAAAGGCAGGTCCTAGAATCGAGCCCTGAGGAATTCCAGAAGGGATGGTGATTGTCGGGCCAAAAATTCCATTAACCTTCAGGCGTTGTTTTCGCTCTTCCAAGTAACTTTTCAGCCAGTTAACCACATCGATACTAGTCTCTGTTCATCGGCGGACGATTTCGGAGAGGATTTTGCCCCGAATCACAGGAATTTCACAAAGTGCAAATAATCATCAATAAGTCAAATTCGAAGTATGACGCACATACAAAACACTCTTCAAACATTGATGAAGCAATTCTGCATCGATTGCAATGTCTTGTTGAAAGTGGGCCTTATTAAGTGGTGGACACTTCATTGTACATGCACAACTTCCCTTCATAGAACCACTTTCGAATTGATGAATGCTGATTTCAATCTAACCACTTGCTCAGCCTGTTGTTAAGAACTTTTGTCAGAAATGCTTCAATATTTGAGCTAAAACAAGTTCATTGGGCGCTGTTTTCTCTGATCACCCTCTCTGTAAACAGGTGCAAGCAAAACTTTTACAGACGTTTATTAAACAAATGTTGTAATGTAGAAAATGAGCTAGCATTAATCTTAAATAAATCCGATGCGAATCCAGTTGCGATGTTGAGTTTTTGTGTTTCTCAAATATCTGTTGATAATTCATGCATTGCTAATTCAGTGTCAGGAATATCATCGAATTGTGTTGACATATTCAAATCTCTATTGATTTCAAAAGTAATGCGGTCCTGATAATCAATGCATGAATTCATTTCAGTTATAAAATCTGTCATCTTTAATGCTGTAGTAGCAGTGGGCCTTTTTCTTCCCATTTCTTCCCTTTTATCATACTCCTGCATTCTTTGTGGCTGTTATCATCTTCCGCATGTGATGGCTTTCATGTTTCACTTCTCTTTCATTGTTTTCTTTTGCCATTATTTCTCTTGTGACATTTATCTTTTCAGAATTGTAGCGTCTTCCGTACCTCTTGATTCTTCATGTTTCTAATTCGCAAGCAGCTAGTCATAATTTGTTTCAAGTAATATTTCATTATCATTTTGCATCCACATTCCCTAATTCTTACAACGTCCGCCTGTCGGTGGCCTTTAGGTTCATAGAATTCCATTCGGGAAGATGCAAATGGAAATCTAGAAATCTTATGTAGCTGACTTTATGAAATACTCCAACTGAGCTCTATCACAGTGAAATGAAAGAGCTAGAATAGTGCAAAGCACTTCGCTTATTAGATTAATTTGAAAAGTGCGTTTATTGAGGAAATATGACACTTGAAAACTGTTCGCGGTTGAAATATGAACTTGTGAGTCAGTAATAATGGCTACGATAAAGTTGCAAAACTTCTTTCGGTCTTCGATGAATCAAGAGAATTGCATGGCCACACTCTAAACCAGCACCTCCTAAATCACACACTGAAGCGAGACACTATTCGTAACTAATAAAAAAATCCTAAAGCAAAGCGTTTTAGGAGGCTAGCGCACTAGTGTTATTGTTCTCTTTAGTATGTCAGCATTCTATTTCACGCAACCTCCTAAAATTCTAGTGTGTCGCGCTTTAGGATGCAGATTTCTTCGATTTTAGGAGGTGACAGTTTACGGTGCACAGCAGGTTTTTCCTCCATTGTTCCCCCTGGTGTGATATGAGCGCGTGTGTTTTTGTAGTTCATGCTGAACGCTCAGTTTTGTTTTGCTTGCAATTTGTTGTTCATTGTACTACATGAGATGATAAGTAACCAATTCGTGGATATGATGTACATAACCTCCTATCAGAAAAGCTGAAAACAGGGAAATATATTCCATCAACTGTTTTTCTTTTATTGAATATTGAATAAATTATCAGAAAAATCAATTAAAAAGCAAAAAATATTGAATACTGCTCAATATAAAAGCACGATAATACAATCACATGTAAGTAATTATGGCATCAATAGAAATTCAAAACTCTCTCAATTTCATAATATTCACACACTAGTGATAAACATTTAATAGCAGTAAAATAAAGCGAGTCAGCAGATAAACAGAATTTCAATATGAAAATATGCTAGGCAAGTATATACACGTTCCGGTTTATTTACAAATTTCCCTTAAAGATTCCAAGTTTGTAGCTAAATTGTGCTCATAATCCGATGTTAATCAGAAGGCGTAATTTCAACACATAAGATTATCAGCGTCTGTTTGGCAGCGATTTACTTGTGTTGCTTTTCGCTGATTGCCTTGGCGTCCACTGAAAATGAAAGACAAGTAATTTAGTGAGTGAAAATCATACCGTGAACATTCATCCAAAATATTGTATAATAGACAAACTGAGCCACAAAATCTTGAAGGACATGCGCATTAAAAGCTATGCCGCGGTCACTCTCTGCTGAAATACACACGGCACCGATAGATTGGAGGTCTAGGTCATGTTACCTTCCCAGTGTAATATAATGCAAACAAATTGTTTATTCTCGTGCATATAGCTGTCACTGTCTTGATGTCAACTTTCTCTGTCAAACAAAAGTACAGAGACAGCAGTGCATGCAAAGCTTGAAATAGTTGAGGGAATGAACCGCGATGGTGAAAAAAGGATTGTCTTTTCACTCGGCGATTTAGTAGAGAAGACAAGCCTTCCTAGTCTCGATCACACTTGCGCACCAACGGTCACATCAGAGACAAAAATGAAATAGTAGTTTGTTTGAGAACATTATCCTCTTACCCTCACGCTAATCGTGTGTGATGGCTCCTCTACAGTGCATATTAAAATCGAAAGTGTACTCACATTTTGGAGAAGGATGGGAAATTTTCCTGCCTGGTAGAGACTGAATAAAAACCGTGTGAAGCACACATGAAGAAGATAGGAGGAGCCGAGTCGTATGCATATAACTGAAAGCGACATTTGATCAACTTTCATCGAAAATGATTGATAACTGATACAGCAATGATCACTAAAAGTAGGTTCAGGTAAGCTGATAGTGATCAATTATTGATTACCAGTCAATTTTTCAAAAAACTAGGCTTTATATACTTGCCACCCGGAGTGGGAGTCGGAGTCTTTTCAAAATGATAGGACCCCGCATCCATGACACGAATGTGGCTGATTATTTTTAGTATGGAAGGCGCAAAATGTAATCTAAAATCTGCGATCAAAACCTGATTGGGTTCTTCATTTACTTATAGCGTCGATTGACATCCTATAATTGATCAATCTTGTGTTCTGGACAAGAATAAAAGTTGAGATTATCCCAGCGCATCCTGGATGCATTCTTAAAGGAAGCTATAATTATACTTATTTATTATACTTATCATTCACTTTTGCTCTAGTAGTTTTTTATTCATTATTCCATATCATTATTTTGAAAATGATGTACTAAAAGCACGGCAACAAAGCCATGTTTAAATGCAGTCAATGTTTTCTAAAAGACACATGGCTTAAAAATTGTCCTTCTTTCCCATCGAAAATGCAGATGTTGAATTGATATCAAAACGTCACGATGCGTCGGAAGTATCGTTTCAGGGACTTGAAAATGTCCAGGTGTGAAGCCAAGTCTAAATGATTGAATTCATACTATGAGAAATATTTTACAACTACAAAAATCCTTCTCTGAGGGCTTCTATACCTACAGTAATCCTCGATTTTTGAAATTTGAATTTAAATTCAAACTATCTTGAACGACAAAGGAAGTTGCCCGGCTCCACTTCCACTCACTGTAAACCGTAGACCGACAATTATTCTACAAAATTACTGACAAAATCAACCGACGATTGTCACCTCCAATATCCTGCGATATCCGACGAATTTGTAGGTTCTCCACCGACATCGAAGCAGATGTTTTGTATGCAAATTAACCAAACAAAAACTGTTGAATATTGATTGATTTTTTCGACTAGTGATTGTTTGACTTTTGGGCAATCTGTATTATTGTGAGGCAAAACCATGATTTATTTTGACATAATTTAATTAATTACCTAATTTTTTGATAAAAGTTAAGCTATAATTCATTGCTATGCATTTTGTCGCTTTTTGTCAGATATTGTAGGTGTTCAGTGGCAATCATCCTACAAGAACTAACAATGACCGACAAAATAGATTTTGTAGGATAAATGTCTGTCAATTGTCAGTCAACTGTTTACAGTATACATTATGCACGTCATTTTCAGCAATTCTAATCAAAAGTATTCCCGCTCGATGAGATTCGTTTGTGTATACAGCGTAATTTGAATTCTCATGTGCAGTCCTAATTCAAATGTTGCGTCAATGATGACATTTCTATGTTTTCAATTAATAACTGAATTGCATGCACATGTTTCTCAGAGTTGCATTCCTTATACGATTCAGTACGCAAAATAAATTAGTCTATAGAATTTCTTAATCCAAGTGCTATTAAGTCTCATAAAGAATGACACTAGTGGACAAATAACCATAGCACCATCTAAATGAAAATCAGTCGCTAGAAAATGGAATTACTACTTGTACCATATTCGGCACAACATTTGAATTATATCTTTCGCTGTCATCGGTCGAGATCTCTTTATTTAAAAGTAACAGCCAGTGGAAGCAGCCATTCTTTAGGTACTGTAATCATGGGAGAGCAAAATTACGTCACAATGCCGTGTTCAGCCATCGTTCTACCATTTTAATATTCAAAAGAAGGATTTCTGTGGCTCAGTTACGAAAGAAATCAACAATTTCAGCATTCTGGATGATTACAGGAGATTCACTGGCAATATGTAGGAATACAGCACAAAAATCTCGCATATAAAATATTGTGCAAACCAAAAGCAGAATTTTTTCACACGATAATTTTTTCATACGACACAGCATAATAATATATGTATAGAAATAACGTGGAGCATAATTCATGATATTTACCATAACTGTCGTTGATTATTTCTTGCCTGAAATATTTGATAATTCATCTGATAAATAAAGATATCAATTTTCATGCTTTCAGGTATTTGAATTGATAACAAAAACAAATCATCACAATCATTATTATACGTTACACAGGGAAAGGTGAACTGCTCATCTGTGCGTGTCTTTGCGGGTAGAATACTCACGAGAATAGAAGAAAGTCTGTAGAATACTCACATATACAAGCGGTGTCGATAGAATACTCACGGATGCAAGCGGGTGCAGATAGAATACTCACAAGTACAGGCGGGTGCAGGTAGAATACTCACAAGTACAGGCGGGTGCAGGTAGAATACTCACAAGTGCAGGCGGGTGCAGGTAGAATACTCACAAGTACAGGCGGGTGCAGGTAGAATACTCACAAGTGCAGGTGGGTGCAGGTAGAATACTCACAAGTACAGGCGGGTGCAGGTAGAATACTCACAAGTACATGCGGGTGCAGGTAGAATACTCACAAGTACAGGCGGGTGCATGTAGAATACTCACAAGTGCAGGCGGGTGCAGGTAGAATACTCACAAGTACAGGCAGTGCGGATGGATTACTCACAAATAAAAAAAATGAAATACTCAGGTAGAGTGCTCACAGGTGCAGGCGGGTGCAGGTAGAATACTCACAAGTACAGGCGGGTGCAGGTAGAATACTCACAAGTACAGGCGGGTGCAGGTAGAATACTCACAAGTACAGGCGGGTGAATGTAGAATACTCACAAGTGCAGGCGGGTGCAGGTAGAATACTCACAAGTACAGGCAGTGCGGATGGATTACTCACAAATAAAAAAAAATGAAATACTCAGGTAGAATACTCACAAGTACAGGCGGGTGCATGTAGAATACTCACAAGTGCAGGCGGGTGCAGGTAGAATACTCACAAGTACAGGCAGTGCGGATGGATTACTCACAAATAAAAAAAATGAAATACTCAGGTAGAGTGCTCACAGGTGCAGGCGGGTGCAGGTAGAATACTCACAAGTACAGGCGGGTGCAGGTAGAATACTCACAAGTACAGGCGGGTGAATGTAGAATACTCACAAGTGCAGGCGGGTGCAGGTAGAATACTCACAAGTACAGGCAGTGCGGATGGATTACTCACAAATAAAAAAAAATGAAATACTCAGGTAGAATACTCACAAGTACAGGCGGGTGCAGGTAGAATACCCACAAGTACAGGCGGGTGCAGGTGGAATACTCACAAGTACAGGCGGGTGCAGGTAGAATACTCACAAGTGCAGGCGGGTGCAGGTAGAATACTCACAAGTGCAGGCGGGTTCAGGTAGAATACTCACAAGTACAGGCAGTGCGGATGGATTACTCACAAATAAAAAAAATGAAATACTCAGGTAGAATATTCACAGGTACATACGGGTGTGGATGGAATACGCACATTAATACGCATAGAGTACATAGAACTTCCCAAAATATGCGATGGCTTTTCTTGAAGATGAATATGTATCTCCTCTCCAATAAAACATTAGAACTGCTAGAAACATTTACCGAATTCATTGTTCAAAGATTTTAATCCATTTGGATCCTACTTATGTAGGATCATTCATTCTAATTTTATTCAATATGCCTGCTTTACACTCCTGCGTCATGATTTTATTCAGCTCTTCGAGTGTTGATCTTTATAACTTACCAATAACGTTCTTTGGCTTTGGAATCAGACCACTTCCTTCTTTGACATTTTCGATCTCTTTTCTCCTCTGATCTCCAAATGATTCCAACAATCTCTCTTTCTCTTTCTGCGCAAATTCTTGGTCCAATTTCTTCACACACTCCAGTCCTCCTTGATATCCGGAAGAACCTCCTTCTTTGGCCTGGGAATAAGAGAACAATCTGAAGAAGTTTCTATTTGCAACTTTTAGGTTTAAACCTTGACTTTTGCGATTATTTTCTAAATGAAAATTCACTGCAATGAGATAAATTCAATTGAATTGATCTCAGTGCAGCGAGCTATCAGGGAGCGCAAACACTCAACAAAATATCTTCGATTATTTTCTGTTTGACAATTATAACTTCACTTTTTACTGTCAATTTCAATGTAAGTAGTGAGTAAAAACCAACTTTCAAATTTAGGAGAAAGATAAATGAGAGAGTTCCGCGTACTCGTGACAAGTCGCAAAATATTTTGCTGACAATACAAAATCAGGAAGTGAAAATTAAAATGCATTGGACATTTTTCCGCTTACCATTTCATAGCGCAAATGTCCTCCTTTTTTCAGTTCCTCCTTATAAGTATAAATTCTCTTAAGTCTCATTTGTGGATCTGCTTCGAGTAAAGCAGCACTTTGACTGAAGAATTAACATATGACGAACTGAAGTTTAATTCGTAAAGTGTAAGTGAAATGAATATACAGTAACACTTTCACTTCAACTTTCAATACTCAATATTTATTATTTTTCGCGCACTACATGTATGTGACAAGAATGCTGTTTCATCTTGCGGCTAAATTTTGAACTTAACTTTGCAAGAGATGCACATGCATGCTCCACTAGCAATTTTGAGCAATCGACGATCCAATATTAGAGTGCATCCCAGATTCATCCCAAGATCAATCCTGGGGTTTGCTATTGGGATGCATCGAAGATTTACCCCCAAAATCAATCGTGGGTCCAATATTGGTGTGGATCCAAGATTCATCCCAAGATCAATCGTGTGTCCAATATTGTAGTACATCCAAGATTTATCACAAGATCAATCGTGGGTCCAATATTGGTGTGGATCCAAGATTCATCCCAAGATCAATCGTGTGTCCAATATTGGGGTGGATCCAAGATTCATCCCAAGATCAATCGTGTGTCCAATATTGAAGTGCATCCAAGATTCATCCCAAGATCAATCGTGGGTCTTATATTGGGGTGCATCCAAGATTCTTCCCAAGATCAATCGTGTGTCTTATATTGGGGTGCATCCAAGATTCTTCCCAAGATCAATCGTGTGTCCAATATTGGGGTACATCCAAGATTTATCACAAGATCAATCGTGGGTCCAATATTGGTGTGGATCCAAGATTCATCCCAAGATCCATCGTGTGTCCAATATTGGGGTGGATCCAAGATTCATCCCAAGATCAATCGTGTGTCCAATATTGCGGTGCATCGAAGATTCATCCCAAGATCAATCGTGGGTCTTATATTGGGGTGCATCCAAGATTCTTCCCAAGATCAATCGTGTGTCCAATATTGGGGTGGATCCAAGATTCATCCCAAGATCAATCGTGTGTCCAATATTGGGGTGCATCGAAGATTCATCCCAAGATCAATCGTGGGTCTTATATTGGGGTGCATCCAAGATTCTTCCCAAGATCAATCGTGTGTCCAATATTGGGGTGGATCCAAGATTCATCCCAAGATCAATCGTGTGTCCAATATTGGGGTGCATCGAAGATTCATCCCAAGATCAATCGTGGGTCTTATATTGGGGTGCATCCAAGATTCTTCCCAAGATCAATCGTGTGTCTTATATTGGGGTGCATCCAAGATTCTTCCCAAGATCAATCGTGTGTCCAATATTGGGGTGCATCCAAGATTCATCCCAAGATCAATCGTGTGTCCAATATTGGGGTGCATCCAAGATTCATCCCAAGATCAATCGTGTGTCTTATATTGGCGTGCATTCAAGATTCATCCCAAGATCAATCGTGGGTCCTATATTGGGGTGCATCGAAGATTCATCCCAAGATCAATCGTGGGTCTTATATTGGGGTGCATCCAAGATTCTTCCCAAGATCAATCGTGTGTCTTATATTGGGGTGCATCCAAGATTCTTCCCAAGATCAATCGTGTGTCTTATATTGGGGTGCATCCAAAATTCATCACAAGATCAATCGTGTGTACAATATTGGGGTGGATCCAAGATTCATCCCAAGATCAATCGAGTGTCCAATATTCGGGTGCATCGAAGATTCATCCCAAGATCAATCGTGGGTCTTATATTGGGGTGCATCCAAGATTCATCCCAAGATCAATCGTGTGTCTTATATTGGGGTGCATCCAAAATTCATCACAAGATCAATCGTGGGTCCAATATTGAAGTGCATCCAAGATTCTTCCCAAGATCAATCGTGGGTCTTATATTGGGGTGCATCCAAGATTCTTCCCAAGATCAATCGTGTGTCCAATATTGGGGTGCATCCAAGATTCATCCCAAGATCAATCGTGGGTCCAATATTCGGGTGCATCGAAGATTTATCACAAGATCAATCGTGGGTCCAATATTGGTGTGGATCCAAGATTCATCCCAAGATCAATCGTGTGTCCAATATTGGGGTGCATCCAAGATTCTTCCCAAGATCAATCGTGTGTCCAATATTGGGGTACATCCAAGATTTATCACAAGATCAATCGTGGGTCCAATATTGGTGTGGATCCAAGATTCATCCCAAGATCAATCGTGTGTCCAATATTGCGGTGGATCCAAGATTCATCCCAAGATCAATCGTGTGTCCAATATTGCGGTGCATCGAAGATTCATCCCAAGATCAATCGTGGGTCTTATATTGGGGTGCATCCAAGATTCTTCCCAAGATGAATCGTGTGTCCAATATTGGGGTGGATCCAAGATTCATCCCAAGATCAATCGTGTGTCCAATATTGGGGTGCATCGAAGATTCATCCCAAGATCAATCGTGGGTTTTATATTGGGGTGCATCCAAGATTCTTCCCAAGATCAATCGTGTGTCTTATATTGGGGTGCATCCAAGATTCATCCCAAGATCAATCGTGGGTCTTATATTGGCGTGCATTCAAGATTCATCCCAAGATCAATCGTGGGTCCTATATTGGGGTGCATCGAAGATTCATCCCAAGATCAATCGTGGGTCTTATATTGGGGTGCATCGAAGATTTACCCCCAAGATCAATAGTGGGTCTTATATTGGGGTGCATCCAAGATTCATCCCAAGATCAATCGTGGGTCTTATATTGGGGTGCATCCAAGATTCATCCCAAGATCAATCGTGGGTCTTATATTGGGGTGCATCCAAGATTCTTCCCAAGATCAATCGTGTGTCCAATATTGGGGTGCATCCAAGATTCATCCCAAGATCAATCGTGGGTCCAATATTGAAGTGCATCCAAGATTCATCCCAAGATCAATCGTGTGTCCAATATTGGGGTGCATCCAAGATTCATCCCAAGATCAATCGTGGGTCTTATATTGGGGTGCATCCAAGATTCATCCCAAGATCAATCGTGGGTCTTATATTGGGGTGCATCCAAAATTCATCACAAGATCAATCGTGTGTACAATATTGGGGTGGATCCAAGATTCATCCCAAGATCAATTGTAGGTCCAATATTGAAGTGCATCCAAGATTCATCCCAAGATCAATCGTGTGTCCAATATTGGGGTGCATCCAAGATTCATCCCAAGATCAATCGTGGGTCCAATATTGAAGTGCATCCAAGATTCATCCCAAGATCAATCGTGTGTACAATATTGGGGTGGATCCAAGATTCATCCCAAGATCAATCGAGTGTCCAATATTCGGGTGCATCGAAGATTCATCCCAAGATCAATCGTGGGTCCAATATTGAAGTGCATCCAAGATTCTTCCCAAGATCAATCGTGGGTCTTATATTGGGGTGCATCCAAGATTCTTCCCAAGATCAATCGTGTGTCCAATATTGGGGTGCATCCAAGATTCATCCCAAGATCAATCGTGGGTCCAATATTTGGGTGCATCGAAGATTTACCCCCAAGATCAATCGTGGGTCTTATATTGGGGTGAATCCAAGATTCATCCCAAGATCAATCGTGGGTCCAATATTGGTGTGGATCCAAGATTCATCCCAAGATCAATCGTGTGTCCAATATTGGGGTGGATCCAAGATTCATCCCAAGATCAATCGTGTGTCCAATATTGGGGTGCATCGATGATTCATCCCAAGATCAATCGTGGGTCTTATATTGGGGTGCATCCAAGATTCATCCCAAGATCAATCGTGGGTCTTATATTGGGGTGCATCGATGATTTACCCCCAAGATCAATCGTGGGTCTTATATTGGGGTGCATCGAAGATTTACCCCCAAGATCAATCGTGTGTCCAATATTGGGGTGGATCCAAGATTCATCCCAAGATCAATCGTGTGTCCAATATTGGGGTGCATCGATGATTCATCCCAAGATCAATCGTGGGTCTTATATTGGGGTGCATCCAAGATTCATCCCAAGATCAATCGTGGGTCTTATATTGGGGTGCATCGATGATTTACCCCCAAGATCAATCGTGGGTCTTATATTGGGGTGCATCGAAGATTTACCCCCAAGATCAATCGTGGGTCTTATATTGGGGTGCATCCAAGATTCTTCCCAAGATCAATCGTGTGTCCAATATTGGGGTGCATCCAAGATTCTTCCCAAGATCAATCGTGTGTCTTATATTGGGGTGCATCCAAGATTCATCCCAAGATCAATCGTGGGTCTTATATTGGGGTGCATCGATGATTTACCCCAAGATCATTCGTGGGTCTTATATTGGGGTGCATCGAAGATTTACCCCCAAGATCAATCGTGGGTCTTATATTGGGGTGCATCCAAGATTCTTCCCAAGATCAATCGTGTGTCCAATATTGGGGTGCATCCAAGATTCATCCCAAGATCAATCGTGGGTCCAATATTCGGGTGCATCGAAGATTTACCCCCAAGATCAATCGTGGGTCCAATATTCGGGTGCATCCAAGATTCATCCCAAGATCAATCGTGGGTCCAATATTGAAGTGCATCCAAGATTCATCCCAAGATCAATCGTGGGTCCAATATTTGTGTGGATCCAAGATTCATCCCAAGATCAATCGTGTGTCCAATATTGGGGTGGATCCAAGATTCATCCCAAGATCAATCGTGTTTCCAATATTGGGGTGCATCGAAGATTCATCCCAAGATCAATCGTGGGTCTTATATTGGGGTGCATCCAAGATTTTTCCCAAGATCAATCGTGTGTCCAATATTGGGGTGCATCCAAGATTCTTCCCAAGATCAATCGTGGGTCTTATATTGGGGTGCATCCAAGATTCTTCCCAAGATCAATCGTGGGTCTTATATTGGGGTGCATCCAAGATTCATCCCAAGATCAATCGTGGGTCCAATATTTGAGTGCATCCAAGATCAATCGTGTGTCCAATATTGGGGTGCATCCAAGATTCTTCCCAAGATCAATCGTGTGTCTTATATTGGGGTGCATCCAAGATTCATCCCAAGATCAATTGTAGGTCCAATATTGAAGTGCATCCAAGATTCATCCCAAGATCAATCGTGTGTCCAATATTGGGGTGCATCCAAGATTCATCCCAAGATCAATCGTGGGTCCAATATTGAAGTGCATCCAAGATTCATCCCAAGATCAATCGTGTGTCCAATATTGGGGTGCATCCAAGATTCATCCCAAGATCAATCGTGGGTCTTATATTGGGGTGCATCGAAGATTTACCCCCAAGATCAATCGTGGGTCTTATATTGGGGTGCATCGATGATTTACCCCCAAGATCAATCGTGGGTCTTATATTGGGGTGCATCGAAGATTTACCCCCAAGATCAATCGTGGGTCTTATATTGGGGTGCATCCAAGATTCATCCCAAGATCAATCGTGGGTCCAATATTGGGGTGGATCCAAGATTCATCCCAAGATCAATCGAGTGTCCAATATTCGGGTGCATCGAAGATTCATCCCAAGATCAATCGTGGGTCTTATATTGGGGTGCATCCAAGATTCATCCCAAGATCAATCGTGTGTCTTATATTGGGGTGCATCCAAGATTCATCACAAGATCAATCGTGGGTCCAATATTGAAGTGCATCCAAGATTCTTCCCAAGATCAATCGTGGGTCTTATATTGGGGTGCATCCAAGATTCTTCCCAAGATCAATCGTGTGTCCAATATTGGGGTGCATCCAAGATTCATCCCAAGATCAATCGTGGGTCCAATATTCGGGTGCATCGAAGATTTACCCCCAAGATCAATCGTGTGTCTTATATTGGGGTGCATCCAAGATTCATCCCAAGATCAATCGTGGGTCCAATATTGAAGTGCATCCAAGATTCATCCCAAGATCAATCGTGGGTCCAATATTGGTGTGGATCCAAGATTCATCCCAAGATCAATCGTGTGTCCAATATTGGGGTGGATCCAAGATTCATCCCAAGATCAATCGTGTGTCCAATATTGGGGTGCATCGAAGATTCATCCCAAGATCAATCGTGGGTCTTATATTGGGGTGCATCCAAGATTCTTCCCAAGATCAATCGTGGGTCTTATATTGGGGTGCATCCAAGATTCATCCCAAGATCAATTGTAGGTCCAATATTGAAGTGCATCCAAGATTCATCCCAAGATCAATCGTGGGTCCAATATTGGGGTGCATCCAAGATTCATCCCAAGATCAATCGTGGGTCCAATATTGAAGTGCATCCAAGATTCATCCCAAGATCAATCGTGTGTCCAATATTGGGGTGCATCCAAGATTCATCCCAAGATCAATCGTGGGTCTTATATTGGGGTGCATCGAAG
Source organism: Prostheceraeus crozeri (assembly GCA_907163375.1). NCBI lineage: Eukaryota > Metazoa > Platyhelminthes > Polycladida > Euryleptidae > Prostheceraeus > Prostheceraeus crozeri. The sequence continues at coordinate 144,235 of CAJQUW010016336.1, forward strand.
ATTTACCCCCAAGATCAATCGTGGGTCTTATATTGGGGTGCATCGATGATTTACCCCCAAGATCAATCGTGGGTCTTATATTGGGGTGCATCGAAGATTTACCCCCAAGATCAATCGTGGGTCTTATATTGGGGTGCATCCAAGATTTACCCCCAAGATCAATCGTGGGTCTGATATTGGGATGTATCTAAGATTTACCCCCAAGATCAATCGTGTGTCCAATATTGGGGTGCATCCAAGATTCATCCGAAGATCAATCGTGGGTCTTATATTGGGGTGCATCCAAGATTCATCCCAAGATCAATTGTAAGTCTACTATTGAGGTGTATCCAATATTGAACGCTGGTTTTTCGTATACCAAAGACCAAGACATGGCCCAACCTTGCGTAGTGCGCGGAAGCCATGAGGAACGTTCACATTTGCCTTCCTGGCTTTGACGGTTTTAGAAAGCAGGATTCCTATACTTACAATGGTGTCGAAGAATTTCATCTGGTCTTGTTTCAAATCGTCAGCGCGAGCCATCTGAGCCTTCACGGAATCGACTGTATCAATTTCTGTCTTCGTCGTTGTTTCCATCGCCTTCAGCTTCCGCGCTTTCTCCACTTCCGCTGCCGCTAATTTGGTTTGAATGGAATCAACATTTCCCAACGCTTCTCTTTGTTTTCTTCTCTCTTCCCGCAATGCTGTTGACAGAAGGGACTTTGGAAAGAGATTCAAACTTTCTTTAAAGATATTTTCGCTTACCATCAGCACGGCTGCGAATTTCCTTCAGGCGATCTCTGATGGCCTTCCTCTTCTCCATGTCAGTCGTTTTCCCGAGCTGAAAATTGCAATGATTCCAAGTAAGGCTTCAAAATACGATCAGTGAGATCCGTGTAGCGCTCTTACGAATGAACACAATTCAGGAAGCATCGTGAAGATGTGACGTCTGAGCGAATCGGTTCTTGCCATCATTTTACTATGACTGACCTCGCCATTTTCATTCACTTACAAGTGATATAGCAAATGGCAATTGTATTGCATTGTGTGTTAATAAAACTTCGGTGACAACGTTTTGTTTTGCTTGTATAAATAGCAGAGTTTAGACCAGCAGTTCCCAACCGTTTCTACATCGCAGCACACTACTCTTAAAGTTTCTTCTCATAAAGTCCTTTTGCAATAAAATTATACAAATAGAAAGAATTGATGACATTATAGAATCCACAGAGTTCATCTATTCTTAATCAGCGTAAGAAGCACAACTCAAGTTACGACGATAGTTCACAAAGTTGAAAATGCTATGCGATGTCGAACTCATAATTCATAATGTACAGATAGCTCGTAATTCACTCGAGGATTATGATTCTTTATATTTGACATCGATTTAGGCCAGTAAACTAAAAATTTGAATAGATGGTCCACTGTACCCTCACTACAGGTCTTAGACCAGGTGAAAAAGCTCAGGTCAATGTGCCATGCACCATTCGAGAATATAATTTTTCAGCTTTCAAATGAACTATTTTACTCTTGTATCAGCATCCTGGACAGAGGTCAAAATGTATAAAACCGGATCTTTCAGAAATCACAGGAATTTTCTGAAGAAAAAATGAAAACATGATAATGAGTGAGACACATGACGGATTATCTGCGAGCATTCGCTTGATGTACTGATACACTAGATGACATGCCACGCGTAATTCACGCGCAGTTACGGAACACCCCAAGCATCCGTGGTTAAGGACATTCTATTCACCTACCCACGTACATACGCGCTGCACCAAGAGTCAGAAATCATTTGATCTGATGCTGTTAAAACATGGGAAATGTTTATGAATACGCGCGGGCGAGCGTTTATAGTTTGCACGTCGTCTACGGTTTTCCTGCGTTGCCGCTTGAACCACGGATGAACCGCTAAACATGTTCTGTCTTCCCTGAGCATGAAATTGAGGTCCTATCACATTTTAAAAATTTAAAACAGCCTTTTCTTCCAATGACTTTAAGTAAAGAAAATAAAAATAAACTCATAACATAATTTATTATTTTAAGCGCTTTCGATGACTCTAATCATAAGATAACGTCATGATACAAAAGGATTCAAAATAATCCCCTTTTCTACTTTTATCTTCTCTATGTTAATTTTCTGTAGTCCAATGTCTCGATTTCAGTATACATGCATTTTTTACTAACTTAATCTTTTCATAGCTATGTATTTTGAATGTCTATAACATTCAGTGGTCTGCTCCCACAATCCAAGAGATGGTGAGATTTATCTGAATGCACGTGCACGTCAACCAGAACATACCTTCCCATAAATTATCAGCTTTACAATAACATTTTCCTCAATCACTGCTTCTTAAACGCCCGGACTATTGTCTATAAAATATTTCAATGTGTAAAGTAGACGCTCAGTCACCATAGATATTGAAAGAGTGACGGTCACTGATCGTTAGCGCCAAATATCCATTAAAAGAAACTCATTACTCAATCAATTATAATGAACATTCAATGAATATGGGACATCTCAACTAGTCTAAACCCTCACCGATATAAACACCACAGTTTTGAGCAATTTACGTCAAATTATGCTCAGAAAAACCTTTTCTCTTCGTGCCTGGTTCATCATTATACTCACATGTTTTCTAATTAAAGCCTATCAATGAAAAGTCGAAATTTATTTTGTAATACATTTTCAATACATTTTCTGTTTTTTTCAAGGATCTGTATTGTAAATAAAATATTTGCACACAGCGACCATCGTTTCAAAGTGCACTTTTTGGCCCATTAAAGCCACATGCCGGGTATGTTACGTGCGGCAACAGTGTGCAAATACTCCTGCTATGAATAAGACCTGATGGGCATCTGTATTCATTAAAGAGACAGTTTCCTCAAAGCAGTGGTCTCCTAGTTGGGATGCATAATGCAGCAGGGTTTAATTAGACCCATGTCGAACGATGACGACATTCCGTCGAGAATAAACTACTTAGTCAATCTTGCACAACATTAAGAGCATGTAAATGTAACATGATTTGAGAGTATTACATGAAGGTTTTGTGACATGAGGGACACCCACTAAAATGTAAAACTGATGACACTAGTTTGTCAGCTCGTGGTCATCAATAAACTAAAAAGATCTGAATTGAGACTGTAGTGGAGACAGCTCTCAATTTAGAGCAATCATTTTAATTCCTTCACACGTCAAGAAGCAAATCCATACTGCAGACAAAACATTTCGTAACATCAGCACCGTCAGTGATCAAATTGTTCATCTCAAAACTTTTATCGATAGACAAACTGTTATTATATTAGAACTCAGAATCTTTGACCGGTTAAAGCTTTCTTCTGGAGGTGGGATATACTGTAGATATGCGCATATATTATCATTGTATCAATGCCCGTTTTGGTTAGTATTTTGATGATCTGCTTTCACTTTACTTGAGATTTATTGACTTTGAAAATTAGTTAAAATTATTATTCATTTTAACAGCTCATTGAATTATAAGTACGTAATCACACGTACTATTGCTCATCACACAAAACATGTTATCAAAGTGTGAATAATTGCATTGTGTAATGTTGCATTTTAATAGGAAGCTCTCGCTGGTGCGGGCCTACCATTGATGCATTTCACTGATCCCATGTGGAAATTGAAGAATGTTTAATGACCTAGTTGATCAAATAATGTCTGACGATCAAAGCTTTAACCAACCGGTACAGAGACGGCAGCCACCGTCCAATCCCCGACCAGTTTTTAGTGAACCGACCACCGACTGGCCGGTTTTGATGACGCCGACCAACGACTCGGCTCCGGCTGGCTTAAAACGTGTAATACAGTCATTTGATGCTATGACATGCAAGCACTAAGAATTTGCATTCTTGAATTCAATTAAAAACATTAATAAATAGTCATTAATAAAACAACGTTTCGGGTGCAAATCCTTCTTCATAGAGATAAAACATGAACCTATGAGTTAATGAGAAAATTCTGTCCAATAATAGTACTTACCATACCCACTAGTTGTTCCTCATCTTCAATTGTAGAAATGTCAACCGATCCGTCAGCCATTGTGATCTAAAAGTTAACAGACTTTATGTCAGCTCTATTGTATGAAAAATGTTGCGTTACTGCTCTTGCTAATTGAAGGCTATTGAAATATTACATGACAATCAGCATATTACAGGGTAATCGCGATCGGTAATCACTTCTTACAGAATGAAATATAACAAATCCTTATGTTGAGCACAGTAAATTCAAGTAATGACAGGATTATAGGGCAAAACTTTAAGATTCTCCTCAAAGTTCCCACGATTGGATTTCTCACACAAGTTGTAACGACGTGTAAAGGAATCACGTGATTAAGTTCCAATAATTGTATTCAACATCCTCCAGCCCTAGTGATATCATTCCATTTATTTGATATTGCCTGCTGTATTGTGACAGCATAGGGCGTAGTCATTCTACTAAGAACAAATATCCCACTAATCTTTGTCGGCTGCAAAGTTATCTTCCAATGTGAGGGAACTCGTGGAAAACGGGTTCTTTTCAAAGTATGATGCAACAACAACTGTATTAAAAGCTCCCGTGATTCGCGGGCTATGATACCTAACTAACAAAACTTCCCAAGAGAAATGCGCATAACTGACAGTGCTTAATAAGCCACCGTCTTTAGTTTCAGCAAAACGAGATGCATCATTGATATTTTCTGATTGTCCAAAGTACTTAACATGAATATCTTAACTAAGTATTAAGGGTTTAGTTCATAGTCTTACTCTGAGCAATCACAGAATGTCATAATTTTGACAAATTAACTTTTGGCAACAGTAAATGCAACTTAATAAATTTTGAATTGTTTCTGATTTTAGTAAATGATGAAGCTTTTTTATTTTCCGGATTTAAAAGTAGTTCACTTTAATGTCAGCATATTATCTAGATCTGAAAAATACATTTAACTTAATCTGATCATTCAAAACATTTGAATATTTATTAATTCAACAAAATTATCATTAAAAAGTTATATAGGTAAATTCTAAAAGGCAAAAGGTTTCACTATACTATTCGCATTGAACGGTTGTGAAGCAATTTTCCTACCGTAGCGAAAGGAATGACTTTCTAAGACGTACATTCAACAGAAATCAAGCTCCTATATTTGACTGAGAACATGAATACTTCAAAAAGCGCACACAGACAAAATATAATCATTTTCACTTTCACTGTTCAAACGGAATTCTAATAAGAAATCACACGCTTTGCTACAATCGCTTAAGCACATAACCATGAACTAATTGACTGCGAGCGCTAATAAGGAATATTCTTTTCTAGTATTTTAACGCTTTTAACGCTTTGGTGGACCGCAGCTCTCAGTGTGCCCGGTTTATTGTAAAAATGTTCACAGACAATACTGTGAAACAGTCCCGAATCGATTGAATTAATGAGTGTAAAAGAAGTAATACTTTTATCGTGTGATTATGTGCGCATTTACTGAGATCCCCAGTAGTTTGGTTAGAAAATTAGGATTTTCAAACTTCATGTTGTCATAAATTAGCAAATATTCAAACTTTCAGTCAGGATTTTTAGTCTAGACACCAACACTTTAAACAGCTCTCTTTGTGGCTATACATCATATATACAGTGCTTCTCAAAAGTCTGGAAATACTTTAAAGGTTGCTCAAAAGCCTTTTTTGTCATAGCTTTTAGAAACCGGTGAATGCGATTTATCAGAGCTCACATGAAGGGAATTTAGTTTTCTACAGGCGAAATGTAATTCTGATCGCGTTATATACTATTTTCTTAGCGATATCAAACAGTATCTATCTTCAATAATAGCAAACTTCCGTAACTAAGTTTATTAGTTCATTCCGTAACTATATTTTAGAAAAACAACTTTATTACTGTAAACTAGTTGAATATCACTCAGTTTGATCTTACTGAATACCACCAGTGAAGTCTGCTTGTAAAACAATCGTTGTTGTTCCGTCAAGAAGCACGACTTATTTGATGGCAGTGAGTAGTGTTCACTCCTTGCTCGCTACAGTTAGAAGCTTATTGCTTTCAGTATCTGATTCACACAGAAACACGCATCTGCCTCGTACAACTTTACTATGAAAATATAAGAAGCACAACTTCCATACTGAGGGCATACAAGACTATCCATGGACTACAAAAAGATCCGTTCACAACCTCAGAGATCGTGAAGTTGATTCAGCGATTCGAATCCACTGGATCGGTCTCTGACAAACCACGAACCGGACGGCCCTCCCTTCTTCTTGATCGAAGTGCCATAGTGATGGATAAACTGAATGAACAAAAAGAAAACCATCCATTGGGATTGGCCTCCGCAAGCTCCATCTCAAGAGCCACAGACATTCCTCGCGCCAGTGTCAATAGGATATATTGAAGCATCACTTCAGACTTTACCCCTGCAAGTTGCGGTCAACAGAAGCAATTACGGAGTATGATAAAGGTAAACGACTTCAGTTTTCGGATTTCATCATTAACAATGATCATATTGAGAAGATCTTGTGGAGTGACGAGGCTAACTTCTCGCTGGACGGGTCCGTGAACAAGCACAATGCTATCATATGGGGAACCGAAAGACCTCCGGCACACCGGCATCCTCTTCACTCGCCACATGTGACTGTGTGGATGGCCTTTACGAGCGAGTTCAAGTTGAAGCCTTTATTCTTCCCTGCGACAGTTACTAGTGAATCCTATAAATTCATGCTCGAATCGCACATGATCCCGCAATTGCGACGGCTTCGCCAGCTACACCATGTCACATTTCAACATGATGGTCCACCGCCGCACTTCGGAAGAATTGTGACTGAAGTCCTGAAGAAAACTTTTGGTGACAATGTCATTGGACGGGGCTTTCCGAACTTGTGGCCCCGAGGTCTCCTGATCTCACTCCGCTTGACTACTCCTTTTGGGGCATGTTGAAAACTCAAGTCTACAGCCGGGGAAGACCACAGAATCTCAAGACCCTCAAAGAGTGGATCGTGGAAGCTGCTGAAGACGTGCAACAAGATGAGATCTCCGGTGCAGCCCAGGACTTGTTCTACCGGCGCGAACTTGTTAGAGACCTCAACTGTGATACTTTCGAACATTTGTTATAATTTCTTCATGATATTGTACTGTTTTTGGTGATTGTTTGTTATTGAATAACTAGTTTTCAGTAATAAAGTTGTTTTTCTTAAAATTAGTTACGGAATAATAAGTTTACTGTTATTAAAGATAGGCACTGTTTGATATCGCTATGAAAATAGTATATAATGCGATCAGAATTGCAGTTCGCCTGTAGAAAACTAAATTCCCTTCATGTGAGCTCTGATAAATAGCATTCACCGGTTTCTAAAAGCTATGACAAAAAAGGCTTTTGAGAAGCACTGTACATGTATGGCTACATACATATATTATACATCAATATCTTTGTGGTGGAAATTTTGTGCCTAGCAAACTGGCGGATCGGAGGGACAAGATAGCGTCGATATACGTAATGCAGGTTAGTGACGAGAAAACCAAACTGATGACAAACAGCTAGTGCAGCTCCTATAACGAAGAACATCACTGTGAGAGGTTAAGAAATGGAAACCGTAACTCAGTTCGAGTACCTTGGAGCCATCATCTGCGAGCAGGGTTCCAAGGCAGAAGTCTTAGCAAGAGCACCTCAGAAAGTAGCAGCACTAGCGCGACTCAAACCTATATGGAGAGACAAGAATATCAATCTGACGTCAAAGTTGAAACTCCTACATGCGATGGTCCTTTCTATCGTCATATATGCATGGAGACATGGACGCTGACGACGGAAATGCAGAAAAAGATCCAGGCAGTAGAGATGAGATGCTTCAGAAGATTGCCTGGCATCTCTTACACAGACCATGTAACAAACGCCGAAGTGCAAAGAACCATCAAACAACACCACAAGCACTATGAAGACCTACTGACCACAGTGAAAAAGAGAAGATTGAAGTGGTATGGGCAATCTGCAAAGTCTTTCTATTGCAGATGATCACACAACATCAAATGATTGATCACTGGATCATCAGCCTTCAGCAGAAACACCTAGCAGCCGAGCACCAGAAATTTCGTATTTTCCTGTTTTACTTCTTCCCAAGTCCCTACGCTTCTTCCAAGTTAAACCTCAAATATTTTCATTTACTACTTCAAATTCTTCACTTCTTCATGAGTTTTGTAACCTTCCTATGGTGATGCTGGTGATAATCAACCGCAGTACCGCAATATCACACATATTGTACCACGATTGATTCGATTATCGGTGCCTGTCGCCACAGAGGAAATTGTGCACGCTTTCCTATACGAAAGTATATTTGTCAAAAGATTGAATTCCTGATATTTCATTTCGCAACTATTCATGTACAGAAAGGGTGACATCGTCTTAAGAATTGTTGGAATGTATATCGAAAAACGAAAAGACTTTTCTACAGGAAAAAATTGATGTAAGAATTACAAAAAAACATGTTGAAAACATCGTTTTTAACCATATTTAAAATATGTTTAAACACATTTTAATGCATTTCCAAAATATCATGTTTTAATAATATAATATCGCAACCATGAATAAAATATATAATTTGTTCAATATATCTTCTTCTATACGGAACTGTTTTTAATTCAAGTGTAAGAAGGAATTGCAATCAATATGAACTTGTGACGCGCAAATTTCACCTAACTGGTCAATTGTCACAATCTCTTCTGCTTTGAACAAACCTGAAACTGTTTTAAAGAGAAGGAATATTCGCAGCATTCGCAGTAGACACATGGGGACATATGGGATTCTCTAGCTGACTAAATGTTTGCGAAGACGTTTTTTATCAACATTCAAACATTTTTGGGAACGATAGAAGGTCGTCGAGCGACAAGTTTTCAAAGCAAGTCATTCCTAAAAAATGCAATGTTCCATGTGAATTGAGGACAAATCGACTGACTGTATTCTCCATTAAAAAGGCCGATTGCGCATGCAGACGGACAGTATACCGATTCAAAATGCTGGAACATGTATGGAAACGGTCACTGAAAGTTCCCGCTTCTTGCATTTGCAATTTGCATTCAAAACATATATTTTTCATAATTTGCTTACTTTTTTGACTTTACTGCATAACTAAGAAACTCATTAGAAAATTTACACTTATGCAGTATGTATATTCAATAAAAGACACCCAACAGACAACACCCTTGATTCCCTGACCGCATTCGCCTGACCCAGAAATCGAGCCGAAAACTAGGCCACGCTGACGGTACAAAAGGAATGCGAGTGAGGGCGAAAGTTGTCTCTATGTACACAAAGTTATCTCCAGCAGCATTCTGTGGCGAGACACAGAACGACTGCGTCAGACGGTGTAGATTGACAATATGTTACTGCGTGTATCGTAGGCTATAATGTTTAAAGAGAATAGCTGTTAAGATGTATATTAGTAATATTTCTGTCCAAGGGTTCTATCCAAGGGCGAGTTGCGGCCTAGTCTGCTGGTACAATTGCTTTGTTTGCATCAGTATTGTGATTTCGTAAAAATATTTTCCATCATTTCTTATACTTGAACATTTTTGGTTTAACGGTTTCTTCAAGCGGCGACGCATGCGCATCTATGAAGTTAGAATATTTCTTTTCACCTATGACGAGAATGCACAACATTTTCATCACCAACCGCTTGAATTCTATATTCATGCTAACAACTCAAGATACAATCCGTTAGCAACATAGCACGGCACACATTCGAGTCTGCGATAGTGACTTTTGCATTTCTTCGTTTTTTCTTGCAATTCATTTCGTAATTTTGGGGTAAACTTTTCTCCATAATCAGCATTTTTAATTTCAACCACATAACTTTGTAAGGGCTCATGATACGAGGGGTGATTGATAAGTTCGCGGCCTGACATAGAAAGCTTAAAGCCAGGCCATTATGCACATGTGGATTGATACAATGGAATGTGCTGACGGCGCATGACGAGTAATCAGTCGATCCGGTGAGTCCGACCAGTCTCTAGGAAGTCCAACAACAAAACTCCCTTCGAATCCCAAAAAATGGAGGCCATGACCTTTCCCGCGGACCTGGTGACCTTGGCTTTCCGCGGAGTTGGTAATCCTGGTTGCTTCCATTGTTTCGATTGTTCTTTCGACTCTGGCTGATAGTGGTGAACCCCAGTCTCATCCATCGTAATGAACCGGTCCATGAAATTTTCAGGATCTCTGACGAACAGCGCCAGGTTGTCCCTTGAGATGAGAAAGCGGGCTCGTTTGTTCTCTGGTGTGAGCAGTCGTGGCACCCATCGAGCGGAAACTTTGTTCATGCCAAGTTCATGATGGATGATGTTATGGACACGCTCTTGTGAAATCTTCATTTCGAAGGCAATCTTTCGCTCGGTTGTACGGCGATCAAGAATTTGATCTTTTGTACATGATCTTTACACAATCTTTTGAACATGATCGATCACATCTTCTGTGCTCACTGTCACTGGTCTTCCACAACGGGGATCATCTTCCAAGCTCTTTCTTCCTTGCTTGAATTCTGAAGCCCACTTCTTGACTGTGGTGTAGGACGGAGCTTTCTCACCAAGTGTTCCAACCATATCATCATGAATCTCCTTTGGTGTGAGTCCTTTCAAGCCGCGATAACGAATGACAGCTCGATTTGAAACGTGATCCATCTTACGCAACACTTATCTGACTAACTGACTGATATGTTAGTAACTGAAGTTAAGTAGCTGTGGTTTACCAACAGTTCATCGGATCGAGTGATCACTCGTCATGCGCCGTCAGCACATTCCATTGTATCAATCCACATGTGCATAATGGCCTGGCTTTAAGCTTTCTATGTCAGGCCGCGAACTTATCAATCACCCCTCGTAGTTGCTCTGTCGGAAGAGTAAATTTCACTATCTATTTTCACTGTAACATTCAGAAATGAATCGAAATGAAACATATGAGTAAAGTACTGAGAAATGTCCTGTCAAATCATGGGGAAAGTAGAAAATAAATTTTGAATGCTATTTGTAAAAATATTGCTAGCGGTATGATCTCTATGGGTGTGACTGTTGCGAATCATCAGTGCCAGAGATGCAAACCGGGCTTGACTTAAGTCTGACTTCTTTAGATCTTGTGCATGCAGTTTAACATCCTCGTTATCATGCACTTGTTCTTGTTCGACACATGCACTTTTAGAGCATTATAACCAGTTATGAAGGCACCGCAAAAATTCGTTCGTTTGAACTGATTACAGATTTAACCAAAAAGACAAATTTTGTGCTGCCAAGTAAATTATATACTAAATAATAGTAATATATTAAATAATAATAAAAAAATCCATCAAGTTGTAAACAATCGTGGATGTGTGTTTTCATACAGCACATGACTCGCTATACGTTATGTTGGTGACGTTAATTAACTAACTGCTATGCAGTAGTCCGTCTGTACTGCTGAATATGCTAAATGACCTACATATGATTTTCGATCACTTACGCACTGAGCAAGTGTAAAAAACAAGATCTGCACAGCTGATGAGTTCAAATATTTTTTCTTCGACACTACATGACAGGTAAGGACTGGAAAATTAGCTCGCTGTGGCAGGAGGGCTCCTTACTATCGCTCTCCTAATAGCCGAGGTTTATGTCCTACATATTTCATATAATATAAATTGTGATGACTTTCTTTCACGCTCGTTCTAAGCCACTGCTCGTTATAAGTGGAATATTTAATATGGAGATAACTCCGAGATGCGTGTGTGGTTGTAAATTAAACACAAGGATAGTGATAGTCATAATCAGTCATAATTAGTGGACCGATGATGTCATAGAAGTTGACATCAATAGAGAAAGTTCGATGACCGTGAGTTATTTTGGGAGTTCTCAAGATGCATTGTTGTACATTCAACTTTGAAGGTTTGAACGATTTTTCTTATGTAACTGAATTTTGATTAATTAATGAATTACATTACATGTAGTAGCATCGTTTGATAATTTCATTTCTGCAAATTTCATAGAAATTATGTGCGAGATTTACAAAACCTAGGCTGCTGATCCACAACTTCCCCGACAGGCAAATTTATGATTTTATGATTTTCAAAATTATAATCGAATTTCACATTGTGACTGTGCGAGATTTGCTGCCTAAAACCTGAAATTAAAGTCACCGCAAGCCTGAATTAGGTCTGCCTGTAGACTGCCCGCCTCCGGACAGGACCGGCTTGAAAATCGCGGCAGATATTGGTAATTGCATTTTTGATGGATTTACTGCTGGCCCTAATACAGATAAGCTCTCCATATGTTAGGAAAGGTTTGTTTTAAAGATCAGTTATAGGATTGTGATGTAACTAAAGGAGGCCGAAATTTCGAAATAATCTACCAATTAATCAATTCCAATATATTCCTGCAACTGAATTGTAATACCGGTAACAGTGCTCCTTACCTGTCGTCCGCGTGAATTCCCTCTACGAATGAATCGGTTTATCAACGACTGTGATGTTTTACGGAATCCTTCGTCTACCTGAAGCTTGGCCACTGCAGGAGGTTCGCGCGCGATCCCAAAATTCCTTCTACTTGCCTGTGGCGTGAATGTGGCGGTCGACACGCGTCAAGATTCGTTCGTGTTTTCATCGATAGCCGCAAACATGTAGTCTGCGCGACATTGACTATCATAGTTCCCTATCTTATTAAAGTTCATCTGGGAATTTCACTCTGCACATTTTCTATCGCTATGCAAGTTTATTCGATGTCATTTCACCTCTGCAGATGGGGAATCCCTAGCCGATGCGTGGGTGCAGAGAAGACAGAAAGATATGCATGAGATGACGGACATGATCGTTTCCTATTTTCTTCGTTGCAGAAATGCAATGATTAGCCATCTCGTTGTTGCTCACACCATTGATATATTTTACCTGTAGGGGATTATTCATCAACACATATCTCCTCACATGCACAGGAACTGTCACGAATCAATAATAATAGACTTGAAGCCACTATCTTATCTATTTTGTTGCTGTCATCGAATAATTGCTATAAAGTATCGTCGGATGTTTCGAATTGTTTCAATTAACTATTTCCAGCTGTTTCTGCAATCAGCAAGTTAGTGAAATTTCAACGGATATTCATTAAATATCACTTTGAACACACTACTAGCAAATGCTAAAATTCAAACTATCAAAGTTCAAATAGGGAGTTGCGCGGATGTTGAGAGATGTGAACTAGGCCTGCTGATGATTCCTGAGATTGGATGAAATGGCAGCTATTCAGGTCTCCTTCTATTTCTAGGAATTTCAATGCTTTATGTATTCTTGAAAAAAATCTTGCATCTTTTAAAGTGAAACAGCATTTTTTGGTTCCTACGCTGTGCAGACTTTATTGGTGAAACGCATGAGCACTGATTTTGCTTAAGTTCTGAACTTTGTAGCTCCTTAATACATGTTCTCCTTCTGTCTTCAGCGAATGTTAATTTGCCTTTTGTCTTTAATTGTTTGAAAAGTCGTTTTTGCAAATGTGTTGCTTAGTAACAGGCGTGGAGTGCATTTTGAAACAGTTAGTATGGAAGCGCCATGATTTGATTTAAGCCTAGTTGGCATTTGGCGAGTGACTGGAGTTCAGTAAAATTCTTCGCCCTCATATTACAGTGCGCGGTCCATTGACTGCCTTGTTGCGTTTACATGACAACTTGCGACATAGAAGCCAGTAAGTAGATCTATTCATTTTGAAAATGTCATCGAATGAAGTGGTCCTCGCTGCTGCCCGTGTAGTGGCTGAGTTAGCAGAATTAAACAGAAAGAGGAAGAAAAAGTGTTGAACACGAAACTGACTTTCACGGATATCAAAAAGGAAGAAGCCTTGCTGAAGGAGTTGTTTTTGGAGGACAAGAGAGATTTATTCCTGAGCAGTTTGATTATCTCTAGGAAAGAAAGAACCCAGTGATCGCATCGATTTGGCAATTTTCTTTTCTCCCTTTTTTTAAAAGGTAGGTAGATCGAGCAGTTTTCAATGTCGTGCGAACTTCAGGTTTCTTTTATATTTTCAGGTATTTTTTGTAACTTCAGACTTGGTTTCTTTGACCTCGGTTTTCACAGGTATGGTCTCTTCATGCACAGACCTTTTGGATACCTAAAGTACTCTTCTACAAAAATGTACATTTTCTCCTGAGTCCACTTATACTTGCGAAAGGAAACCACTGTGTTCTGTTCAACAAACTGATCTGAGGAATCACGACAACTGATTGGATTTGACCGTGATGCCACTATTTCAATAAAACAATAGTGTAGTGATGGGAAGATTCTGCCCTGTTAATAAAATTTTCAGTTGTCTACAACACCCCCACTTTTCATTGATTCAACCGATAACGATCTGCGATTTTCGCATATCTATGGTTTAGCATTGCATGGATAGATGATCACTGGCCTGTTCTACAATACCGTTCCGGTAAAGTGAGCTACTGGACTGTTCTTCGCAGACGCCAGTGAATTTTACGGTGACGCGCTAACATTTCTTCAGCTCAAGTCAGTGGGAATCACCGTGTGTATCTACTGGACGTCGTCACTGGCCAGTGTAGGGCTTTAGTCACTATCTTTTCAGACACCAGTTTGTATTTCTTGTTGAAAATAAAGATGAAGCAAATGAAGAATCGATGTACTGAAACATTTTAGATTTTCGAAATAGACAAGCTCAGCGGCGAAGCGTTCACGTCGGTCAGAATTCGTTCACCACCTGAAAAATTCTCCAGAAGTTTCTCTGCATTTTCTAATCATGGGCCTAATTCGAACTATTTTCGAGGAAATTCAAATTCTGAATTTTGTAAGTAAGGCCTGGTATGGAAGAATGCTTTTTCTTAGATTTCAAATTTAAATTACGTGAATTACGCGAGATTGAGCGTGGCATGTCACCTACTGAAGTACATGTAAGTAGCCTAGATTTTTGAAAAATAAACTGGTAACACATCATAGATCATAGACTTACCTGAACCTACAAGTGATAATTGCTGTATCAATCTATCATTTTCAATGAAAGTTTATCAAATGTCGCTTTCAGTTATATGCATACGACTCGGCTGCTCCCATCTTATTGATGTGTAGGCTACTTCACGCTGCGCTGAGTTTCTCCAGTCTCCAGTCTTTACCAGGCAGGAAGATATCCCCATCCTTCTCCAAAATATGAGTACATTTTCGATATTAATATGCGCTTTAGAGGAGCCATCACACACGTGACGATTAATGTGAGGGTAAGAGCCTAAACTTTCATTTTTGTCTCTGATGTGACCTTTGGTGCGTAGGTGTGATCGACGTTATAGGAAGGCTTAATTGTCTTCTCTACTAAATCACCGAGTGAATTAAGACAATCCTTTTTTCATTATCACGGTTAATTCCCTCAACTTTTCAAAGAATTTGCATGCAGCAGTGTCGCTGCAAATTTTGTTTTATGCAGAAAGTTGACAGCAAGACAGTGACAGCTATGCACGAGGATTATCTGTTTGTATTATATTTCGGGTCTTAGCTTAGTTATAGGCCGGATTCCTGTCATTTGATCACTGCATCAACTAACAATATTTGATTAATTGATGTCATGAATTCCAAGTACTGATTGTGACGGCTATTGTAACTTCTTGATTTCGCTATTTTGAATGCTGTTGTTGCAAACTGAGGCATGCGAGCTCATTCAACTTAGAAGCGATCTACGTGAAGAAATTGAGAGAATGACTTCCATGAAAAAACCGAACCACTGTATATTTCGAATTCTGTGATTTGAAAAATTTTCCAGCACTTTATAAAAAGATTTCATTTCTCAACTTCCTATGCAAAGTCTGTAAATTGATAGATGATTATTCAATAAATCATGAAAATAATAATTTAATTAGATAGTTATTATTTAATCATTTAATAGATTTTAATCGTGATTTGATCGTGCAAGTGAAGTAAATCGGAAATTGTATCAGTTTTAGAAATTTATCAGGAGAAAATTAATAAAATGAGCCATGAAACATTGGATAAGGGAAAAGAAAACGCATACATCATCGACATTTGAGAGCTCGTGCCAGGGCTGTGGAGCCGATGCGTTATCTCATCGGCTCCGGCTCGGCTCCGGCTCGACTCCGGCTTCAAATTCAGGTTCTATCTATGCTGGTTATCCTGGATCCGTTGAACGGGTTTTTTGGATAACGGTGTGGCCTTTAGAGGCTTGCTACAATCATCAAATTAGTTTTCATTAACAGCAACGACTTAAGTTAATAATAAAAATGATAATAGCCTAATATAATGACAAATAACATACTTGTCATATATTTTTGCATGAATTGACTATCTCTGAAAGATAAAATAAAGTTATAGCCAGGATTGGTTAAATTAGATAAAGATCTCCCGCACTGGCTAAATATAAATTGGCCTAGCCTGCAACCAGTCTACTACGAGGCTACATTAAATAAGACCACATGAGTGATGATGATATACCTAATTAGCCGTCACAGGGGCCGAATAGTAATATAAGCTTTTTAACAAAGCTTGAATATGAAACTGGATAGCGTATGCCTCTAAATAGCTTATAGGGCCTGTATCTACTCGAACATGGAAAGGGTATCGGCTATATAGCCAAATATACCGTATCAATAAAGATATCAATTGTTTTATTGAATATTAAAGTGTATATACAATGTAGGCTAGCTTAGGTTGTTATTGTTATTTGTTATTGCCTTTATTCAATAGTCTGTTGGTCCATGAATAATATGATCGGTGGGTAGCCCACGACTCATCATCTGTAGAAATTGTAATTTAGATAGCCTCATTGCAGTGTAGGTTAGAAATGCACAATTGAAAATTATACTTAAAAAAATTCAAAATATCTAATTTAGGACAAGCTTTGTAATTCTATGCAGCATACTTAATAAGTTAAGGCCTAACTTACATTAATTTCGTATTTTTCATTATGGTGTAAAGTTGCACTAAATAATTCATCAATGATTCATGTATATTATTATATTCAATTTATGTATAACACATTACCACTATTCCTCTGATGATGGTTAGGCTGATGAAACTGAACTCGGAGTATCACACAGTATGTTGCAGGGTGCTATGCATAATAAAAATTTGACTGCGAGCACCGAGCAGAAATCCCATCTACTTTGCTAGTTTTCGAATGCGCGTGCGGTTTAATGTCACAGACAATAGAAAAGGGAGGTCAAAAGGCGCCTTTATTGAGAGCGTCTAAGTCATTTTTTATTGTTTACATATAAGTCAGCATGATATCACCATAAAGTGTTGACAGACGGAAAAAATAATAATGAAAATTCTTGAAATCCACAGGTCTATGACATTTGGGGAAATATTATTACACGATACGGCTCTTGTGCAGTCCTCCCCCCCCCCATTTTTTCTCTGGTCAAAAGATGCAGCACCATTGGATGTCCGTTTCAGCATCACCGGTTTGAGTGAAGCATTCCGTGCTGTTGTAAAAATCTACGTGGGTAATTGCGATCTCATGGTCGCAAACTTCGTCAGCAAGTCAACATTGTAATTTGCCTTCGGGTTTTTCGCATTGAAATATACCCTTTGAATTTTGAAGTCAAAGGAAATTCATTGTGAATGAGATACCTTTAAAATAATAAGGCGCTACTAGAAGTGGCTGGGTCGCTTATTGCTATAGCCATTTGAGGACTTGTAGTCAGGTCATTCGTGTGAGTGTGAAGAGTTATCCCTCCAATCAAAATTGATCAAATTGAATAATCGATTGTTTTGAAAAATGTAGGTGGGGGACTGCACAAGAGCCTACAATACAATCTAAGGAAATTGGCATTGTCACAGATGCCAGTAGCCATACCGATAGATGATAGCCTACATAGTAACCGTATTAGATTTAAGACATTGCGCAAGAAATGTATCTATATTATCTTTGCTAACTGAACTGGAAATGTGTACATAAATGACTGGCGACTTGTCTCTAGGAATCTACAATCATCTAGTTAGCATGCATATAACAAGTCTTCAAATTAATGGATTTTGGAGAATACGTTGTCAATATGGAAATTAGTCTTACGAAACATATGCAATAAAAAAATATTACACATGTGTGTAAATATATAATAAATATAATACAAAAGAAGGCGGCAACTGCAAAGAAAGATATCGTGGAGGACAGATCATTGGTATACTTAAAAGACATATCTTTAGATTTCAAATGATTTAATTTTTTTATGATGCCAATTCATAACTTTCAAAATTCTAGATTTATATCAAAGCTCAAACTGTCGGAGCCGGAGCCTTTGTGATAAATCGGCTCCGGCTCCGACCAAAACCATCGGCTCCTTAAGGCTCCGTGCACCAAAAAATTAACTTCATTTAGCAGAGGAAATATTCGTTTGAGATTTCGATATCTTTTATTCACTTATCAAGTTTCAAATTCGATTTATTTCAAAATAGCCCGATAGATGGTCACAATGTCATTATTTTATGGCTAAATAAAAGCGCTAGAATGCTTGGAAGGCGAGCATCTTGCATGGAGAACTTTCCATTTGAAATTTAGGAAAAATAACTTAAGTACCTATTTGTCAGATTATTAAGTTTCGATTCACTGAAAATATTCTATGAGACGCGACATTGTTTCTGAGAATAACTTTATTTTCGTCTAAAACACGTGATGAAACTGCTTCATCCTTCATAATTCTGGGACTTTAATGTGATTTTGAGGCGTCTCGATCTTGTCTCCATGATTTCGAGAAAGAGAACGATGATTTGCGTTTTCTCTATATTCTTCACAAATGATATGCCGACGAGGAAAAGAACAAAAGACAAAACAGTTTCTCTTCAACAATCATGTGTGTAAAATTCTGTCATGAATGCGCGTAGGAGATGATTCAGTCACTACTGAGATTCATCAGGAGAAATTCAGTTCACATACTTGTATCGACAAATGCTATGTTTATCCACGCTTTTGATTTCGTGTCAATGGCTTGATTTACTCTTGAAAATGCAAACTTTACATACACAAGGAAACTTCACAATCATTTCAGATCAATAAACGAGCTTCAGATCGAATCCCTTCCATACTTTACAAAACATCTGTTTATCTAAAATATTTTGCATGTCCGAATCTAAGAAATACGTCATAGACATACTACTTATTCTAATACAATAGTAGTACACTTCCAGTACTAAAACATTGAAAGACATGCAAAACAGATAAATTTACAAAGAGCTAGCTATAGTGCCCAATGGGTACGTTCAAAGCCTTGAGCGATGCTACATAAAATAGTCTTCGACTGTACTTCACTCTTCGCTTCGAACACAAAACACTCAAAGTTGCGGGAGATAGTGCACGTAGATTCACCAGCGATATATGCAAAGAATTTCGGACAGTCAATTCTTCGTCCACAAGAAGAGATCTGAGGATATGCATGACAATGTAAAGTGGAATGTTCGTGTTCTACAATAACTTCTTTCTCCGCCAACTCGAAACGAATTGGTTTATACAAAGCAGGATCGTTGCAACGTCGCAGTACCCGTTCCACAGCAGATTCAATCATATGAACTCCTCCGTCATGTCCAACAGGAACAGATCCGACCAATCGGACACTGAAGAGAGAGAAGGCACAGAATTATCAAAACTTGGTTACAATTTAATTGCTGTTTTCAATAACTATATTGTAATTTAGGTTTAAGAGCAATCAGTTGATTGAATTTGGAAGTAGTGAACAAACAACATGAATCCATACCATGTTTATGATTGTTTACGTCTATAATATTATAATGTGGAGCACTTATTATGAGGAGTCCTCAGATTCTGATATTGTTAATGAATTTGCAACAAGATGTAAAGATCTCTTGCATCTGCGATCGGAGAGGGACACAGAAAAACGAATATTCGTCGAAAAAACCGAAAAGATGAATATAGCGACTAAAAAAGACACTTCTCATATTGTACTGACCGAGCATCAATCAATATTTCCGTATATAGTCTAATATAAGCCGCCGGCATCTAAAGGAAACACGGTGTTCATTGATTCGTGCAGCAGTTACATTTGAATTCAACGAATGTCATTGTTTATCGCAAGCGTGCGTGTTTACATAGCGTAAGTTAGATTATTAATACATTTTCTAAGTAGCTGGGCCATGTTGTTTATCTATGCTAAGCTATGAAGGCTAGGATATCAGGAGTAACTTCTATGGTAATCGCACATTTCTGTAAAAAAATTGTTTTTCAAATACTTGTGAATTTATTTGACAGAAGTCGCACCAGCTCCAGTCAGAGTCTATGCCCAAAACACATGCATTATCTTCGGACTCACCAGACGGTTGGTGTACCAGCATGCTTGCATGCAACATTTCAAGCATATTCTTGGCCATTAGATTGTTTTTCAAATATTCGACCTTTGACACCGGGTAACAATTAGAAGATAAACGGTATTGTTTATTGTCTACGGTATTATTGCGGTGCTGAAAAGTATTTGCAGGACAGAACACAGCTTCTATGATCATTGTACTATCATTGACTGTTAACAAAGCTCTGTCGCAGTGCATTGAATATCTGAAGAGAATGAAAAGTCAATACAAGACACCAACACCCTTGATACTCCGACCGCAGACGCCTGACCCAGGAATCGAACCGAAGTCCGCGGTGGAGACGAGCTCGCACCTTCTTCACTAGGCCACGCCGACCGCACTCGCCTGACCCAGGAATCGAACCGAAGTCTGCGGTGGAGACGAGCTCGCACCTTCTTCACTAGGTCACACCGACCGCACTCGCCTGACCCAGGAATCGAACCGAAGTCCGCGGTGGAGACGAGCTCGCACCTTCTTCACTAGGCCACGCCGACCGCACTCGCCTGAACCAGGAATCGAGCCGAAGTCCGCGGTGGAGACGAGTTCGCACCTTCTTCACTAGGCCACGCCGACCGCACTCGCCTGAACCAGGAATCGAGCCGAAGTCCGCGGTGGAGACGAGCTCGCACCTTCTTCACTAGGCCACGCCGACCGCACTCGCCTGACCGAGGAATCGAACCGAAGTCCGCGGCGGAGACGAGCTCGCATCTTCTTCACTAGGCCACGCTGACCGCACACGCCTGACACAGGAATCGAACCGAAGTCCGCGGTGGAGACGAGCTCGCACCTTCTTCACTAGGCCACGCCGACCGCACTCGCCTGACCCAGGAATCGAACCGAAGTCCGCGGTGGAGACGAGCTCGCACCTTCTTTACTAGGCCACGCCGACCGCACTCGCCTGACACAGGAATCGAACCGAAGTCTGCGGTGGAGACGAGCTCCCACCTTCTTCACTAGGCCACGCTGACCGCACTCGCCTGACCCAGGAATCGAGCCGAAGTCCGCGGTGGAGACGAGCTCGCACCTTCTTCACTAGGCCACGCCGACCGCACTCGCCTGAACCAGGAATCGAGCCGAAGTCCGCGGTGGAGACGAGCTCGCACCTTCTTCACTAGGCCACACCGACTGCAGTCACCTTACCCAGGAATCGAACCGAAGTCCGCGGTGGAGACGAGCTCGCACCTTCTTCACTAGGCCACGCCGACAGCACTCGCCTGACCCAGGAATCGAGCCGAAGTCCGCGGTGGAGACGAGCTCGCACCTTCTTCACTAGGCCACGCCGACCGCACTCGCCTGACACAGGAATCGAGCCGAAGTCTGCGGTGGAGACGAGCTCCCACCTTCTTCACTAGGCCACGCTGACCGCACTCGCCTGACCCAGGAATCGAGCCGAAGTCCGCGGTGGAGACGAGCTCGCACCTTCTTCACTAGGCCACGCCGACCGCACTCGCCTGAACCAGGAATCGAACCGAAGTCCGCGGCGGAGACGAGCTCGCATCTTCTTCACTAGGCCACGCCGACCGCACTCGCCTGACCCAGGAATCGAACCGAAGTCCGCGGTGGAGACGAGCTCCCACCTTCTTCACTAGGCCACGCCGACCGCACTCGCCTGACCCAGGAATCGAACCGAAGTCCGCGGTGGAGACGAGCTCGCACCTTCTTCACTAGGCCACGCTGACCGCACTCGCCTGACCCAGGAATCGAACCGAAGTCCGCGGCGGAGACGAGCTCGCATCTTCTTCACTAGGCCACGCTGACCGCACTCGCCTGAACCAGGAATCGAGCCGAAGTCCGTGGTGGAGACGAGCTCGCACCTTCTTTACTAGGCCACGCCGACCGCAGTCGCCTGACCCAGGAATCGAACCGAAGTCTGCGGTGGAGACGAGCTCCCACCTTCTTCACTAGGCCACGCCGACCGCACTCGCCTGACCCAGGAATCGAACCGAAGTCCGCGGTGGAGACGAGCTCACACCTTCTTCACTAGGCCACGCCGACCGCACTCGCCTGACACAGGAATCGAACCCAACTCCGCGGTGGAGACGAGCTCACACCTTCTTCACTAGGCCACGCTGACGGTTCAACAGGAATGCGAGTGAAGGCAGAGGTCATCTCTAAGTGATATCGACAGCATTTTGTCCTGTTATTAATGACAGAATGCCACTTCCTGTCGGTGAATCAAGGGTGTTGTGTCCTTTATTGACTTAATCGTCATGATTCTCTTGAACTGTTGCACTTTCATGGTCAATAGCGAATGCAGGTGCTGCAGAAGTAATCTACGAGCGGTTCTCGAGGAGCAGGAGCTCTCATTCACATGTCAGATTGCATCACTGGCCTCACCTGTAGACAGGGAACATGTCTGGATTCTGGGCTGGAACGTCGTCAGGAAAATCTTCTTCCAATCGCGCATGCATCGGCAGAGCTTTCTCCTCTTTCTCGTTGGCTGGAACATCATAGGGAGAAGCGGTAGCTGCATCGTCCTGCGGGCGCCGTTATGGCCGTGATTGAGTAAGCCTTGAAGACGGACCATGCGCCCAGGGAGTGAGTCTAATGAAGAATTGGAGGATACAATAGAACCATCCGCGCAACGTGCTTTTATCACACAAACAATGAACTGGCCCAGCCTGATTATCCCGCATCAAATCCTTCAACCGAATACGACTTCGTTTCAGGATGTATCCGAGGAATTCATCCAACACATCTCCAGCCTCTACCTGCAATCACAAAGACAAGAAGTTCATTAGCGCTTTGTACTCAACAATTGACGATTTGACTTGGACTGAGGAACTTATGGGTTATCGCTCCCCCCAAGTTTTCAAATTTGTCTAAAATCCGTAGAAATGAATCAATCGTCACAAAACTTCATGTACACATCAGTGAGGACATTTTCTACTTACGTACCAAAATTTGTGCAGATCGGAGAAGCAGTTTTTGAATTAGGAGCGATAACTTGAAGTGCAGCGATGCATGCAACTTGATTTGACTTCTTCTGACATCATCTTCAGAACAGAAAGCACTTGAGGTCAAAAAATTATTTCCCGAGAACCCGTGAGGTGATGATGACCAGGCCACATCTCTCAGACTGACATTTATAACTTAAAAAGGTGTCTCAAGGTAGTGGTCGTGGGAAGATTTCAAATGGCAGTGGATGAGACGAAGAGGGAGAGATCAGTGCAGACACGAGTAACAATAATGCGTCGAACAGACGGAATCAGATCAGGCTGTTAACATCGCTACACTTCATGTTATCGTCTTCAAAGTCTCCTGCAAAACATTCGCTCTGCATGAATTATTGTATCTGGATAGAAAATTTACATAAATTCGTCTACCTGTAGTTTGGTGATGATTGATTCATATCTGCAGATTTTAGATAAATTTGAAAACCTGGGGGGAGATAACCCACAAGTATACCAAGACTGATACATCGCACTAACTTCTCTACGGAATGTTCTCGTAAACAACAGCAAAATGCTGAAACTCTGCTCACTAAATAGCTGTCTCATCAAAGATTCCAAGTTACGTTATCAAAAGTTTGTCGTGTGCCTATCGTGTGCCCTGTGGCGCTCTATAGTGGCATTTATCTATGTGCGTCTATGGACAGGTAGATATCCAGTGATATTTGATATGCGGGATTTCTGACTTTTTCACACATTTTGAATCTTCCATACAATTCTTGTAATCCTTTGCTCCTGAAGATAATAGCACTGAGCTATTGAAATAGGTATACCTGATGTAAACTGAATCAACGTGACTTCTCCCCAATAACTTTCACGTAAAACATCCTCTGACTCCAAAATCCTGAGTAGCGAAAAGGAAAAGGCATGGAAAGTACTAAGTAGTAAAGTCTGAGAAATAAGACATTGTGAGCTATCACGTCCTTTAGCTATCTTTGCTGTTTGTACAAATAACCACAACGTGTAGTGGCCCGCAATGATATATCTTCAATAAATGATAAAAAATAAAGTAGTAAAATTGATTGCTTCAGAAGTACAGTTTTGCATCATACGGAAAGTCAAGCATTTGGGGGCGCTTACCATGATCGTTTGCATCACATGTGTATCTCAGAATAACCTTCAGAATTCCAAAGTCTAATTTCGTGACCGATGTCAACTCAATTACTAATATAAAAACTAAGAAGGGGGTTTTCATAGGGGGTTTTATTCTCTAAAAAGTGGAGGAATGTTCTGATGAGAATTAATAAGTAAACACTGGATACAAAACTGCTGCGTTCGTACACCAAGCGGAAATTACTAAAATAATAGCTGTTAAATAAATTATTTCATACAATGTCTTTCCGAGACACGATGGAGGAGGTGTTTCCTACAGCATATCTGCACGAATCTCCGCCACCCCCCACCAAGAAAATCGTGGAAAATCCTGGAAATCCAGTCATAGTTTTTATTGATATTTTTTGCCTCAGGCAATTTTTATAAAAATTTTAAATAATTTTTTATTATCTGAGTATATTACAAAAAAGGAACAGCACAAAAAGATCCAAGAAATAAAAGAAAATTAAAAAGAATCTGACATGCAGACTGCATATTAATTCAATGGTCGAAAGTGGGAAGAAAGATAAATGAAGAAAGCCAAAGGCTTGACTAGTACACATCTGACATAGATATATGTAGATCAAAATGCCTTAGAAGAGTCTTGAAGAAATAGGAAACTATTATACATAGAATGCAGACTCGCATGATAAATAAACAAGGCGATTAAATATGAATTATAGAAGCAGACAGAGAAGCTGGCAGTTTCAAAATAACTTTTACAATCATCATCACACGACTTTCTTTGCCAGATCTCAAAGAACGTTTTAGTATTGGTAGAGAATTTGCGATCAACCAGGGCAGACCATGTCCAACCACTCCTGTTTTAAAAGCATATAGCTCTGCAATGGCCAACAAACTATAGATTTGACATTTTCCTTTCCATTACTTCAAAGAAAAAGAACAGGATAGCAGCGACAACATGAATTCATGATGTTCAAGTAGGCGACACAACACACAAGATTAGGGTGAAGAAATACTTGGAGAAGTGAGAAGACACCTGAA